>JAPUUL010000790.1:0-13910 GCA_029590625.1 Lasiodiplodia mahajangana
CTTTGGACAGCTCTCCCATCCTGCATCGATACCCGCACTCACAGCCGCTCTGAGTAACCTCCAAGAGGCAAGCATGGTGCGCCATGAAGCGGCAGAGGCGCTCGGTAGCCTTGGCGACGAGGAAGGCGTCGAAGAGACACTGAAGCTTTTCCTGCATGATAAGGAGAAGGTGGTTCGCGAGAGCGTTATCGTAGCGTTAGATATGGCTGACTTCGAGCAATCGCATCAAGCAGAATATGCGCTTATTCCTGAGGCGCCGAAGGTAGCCGTATAGAATCTTAAGCGCACTCTTCAAGGGCATGAGTTAGGCGTGGAGCATGTAATCGGCGTTTGGCTATAGGGTACCAAAAGTGATTTTTGATCAAGGCACGTTCTCGTAATATTCGCTGTATCTTCTTCGTATCGGTTCTCGTAAAACATCAATTGTCTAGCTTCCATCTACTCTATAGTTAGCAACCCAAAACTTGTTGATAGATGAGGTAGAGGAGGCGCACTTGTGACCACATTCGCACGAGTAAAATATAGTACTTCCTTCATCCGCACTCCGCAGCTGTAAGGCTGAGAATCTCACTTCGGTCCGTCCACACTTGTCGCATGTTTCGTTTGCGAAAGCTTCGGTGGAGATCTTGTGTTTCTCGACGGACTGGACGACGGAGAGTTTCTGACGCAGCAAGGAGGGAAAATCAGAGGGTTTGCTCTTGGTGACGGTTATTTTGGATGCCGTGTCTACAACCCAAGATTAGTTTTATTTCCCTGAGGGAACCCAGACCACGAAACCATGACTAACCCTTGTTATCCGCGCCGCAACAGTCGCAGTGCAGGATGTTTTTGACATTGCCTTTAGACACAGGCAGAAGATTACCGCAATCTGAGCAGAAAACTAGAGACCCAATTGCCGCCATCTTGTTATAAAAAAGGTGTTCTCAGAGTCCGAAACGAACCAAGCTATACAAAAGGTGCCAGATCGAATGAGATTTCAAGCGTAGAAGTGGGTTGGTCTGGTGGTTGGATTGATCAGTAAAAGCGATTCTCGAAGCAAGAAAAAAAAACCACGAAGTACTCGAAAGCATCCAGATACGGTCGGTACTACGCATACCCGCTAACATGGACCCCTGCGCTTTGGTTGTAATGCCAAGAAATGTACAAGTACGGAGTACCTGCCCGTATCCATCTCTTATCGATAACCATCGTCAATGGGCGCAATGACCGACCTGCCTAGAGGTAGGCACGGGATGGGAGCTTTCAGGCGCGGCGCGCAACTGTCAAGGTAGGTACCTGTTTGGCAAGTCGAGTTCGTTCATTCACGCATTCCGCCAACATCCCCTTCCGTCGACGACAGAACCACCGACCGACCGCATTCCACGTGGCAGAGCTAAATTTGCTACATTCCAGCCGTTGACAGCCCGATAAGCTCCGCTGTCGATAACCGACCAATTCAACACCTCGCATGACATAGCCCTCGCTATTACAACTATCCTCACCTCGGCTTACAGCCATCGCAATGATAGTGCGGATCTGGGAAGCAGACAAGTATAGGTGAAGCGGTGGAATGCACGATACGCAATGGCGCATCCTCAGCCCTTTCCGCGGAACGGTGTATCGCCTCATAATGTGCAACAACAGCAACAGCTGCTGCAGCCGCATCCGCAGCAGCAGCAACAGCAGCTTCCAGACATGCAGTCCCATGAGCGGCAGTTTCGCACAAGGCCCTTCACCTTAGAAGAAGCTCTGCCGTATACGCCTTTCACTTCGGTCTTTCCCTTCGACTCAGGCAAGTGTAGCTCTTAGTCTAGACCCTCGTCTCCTTCCTCGACGCATCATGTCTCTTCGCGCTTGTCATGCGATTACCTTTATCAGCGCCTCCCGTTGTCCATTTGCGCTCACCTCTTTTCCTACGTTACCCCCTAGCAGTTGCCGACACAGATACATCAGTTTATTATCTCATATCTCCGCGTGACTAGTCCATCGGCTTAAGTCGCCACAGTATGATACTGATACAAAATATGGCAAGGCAAGGCTAACCCCTACCCTCTCGTCTAGACATCCTCAATAACCCTACTATCGGCGCGGGGTCTTTCGCGCCGTCCCTCGCCAACCTGGTTTCGAGAGATGACTACGATGCGCTAAATCATGAGGCCGAAAACTCCCACCAGTCTAGGCGTCTCGAAAGCAGTCTCGAATATGTACAAAATCTGCTGAAGCCCGAGAAGATCACTAAATTGTGAGCATTCATAGTGTACCTATGGCCTTGGGTCATTTCTGATAGTATCATTATAGCGAGTTCAAGACGGCACCCAAGACTGCTGGAAACCCCAATAGCTCCGTCAAGAGCCTCGCCGAGGGGATTTCCCCTTTTGCGAAGATGGTATATGACAGCACATCCGTGGTCTTTGGGTATCCATCAGTCGATGCTTCTACGAAACAATCTACCAACGGCTCAACAATAGCACCCATGGTCACAAAAATATCGCCTAACCAGCGCAAGCCAGAGACCCCAAAGATTGTTAAACATAATCCCGCCACTATCAACACACAGGCTGTCTCCAGCAATAAATCGCGTATCGAAGTACATATTCCCAGTCAAAGGCAACGAGAGGCGGCCTCAAACATACTTGCACCACAATCTACCAGTGCGGTTCCTCTGCCTACAACACATTCTCAACCGCAAACCGTTTCTCTTGCCGACTTGATGGTTAAGCCAAAAGTTACCCCTGTTCCTGTCCCCGTACCTAAAATAGAACAGCGCCCTGCGCTCCAGCCGCTGAAAGCCATTCCACAGGCGCCACAACCTTCTATGCCACCGTTGAGCACGGCCAGCACCCCAAAGGTTGAAAAACAAAACACTCCTCAGCGGCCCTCAATACCGCCCTCCCAAGGCACATCGTCACCCGCGCCGTCCTCACAGAAACAAGCCGAGATTAGAATTGAATTACCCAAAGCGACTTTCAATAGAGAAGAATTTGCCGTTGTGCCAGACTCACCTGATGCTCCAGCTGACTTATCGATGAAGAGAGATCATGGGGCGATCGACGACCCTTTGACAACGGATCTAAATCAACGTGAGAGAGCCAATATTTTGTTTGGGGAGCTTAAAAGGTGCCTTCAAGATATATTCATTGCCGAGGATCAACTTTCTAGCCAACAGATCCATTCATCGCCACTCATTTCCGTAACCCCTGACCAAGAGCTTACAATGACCTCGAGTGCTCATGACAAGGCTCAAAGACTCCTCAAGAGAGCCATAGACGTCGGCTGCTTTATCCAGATTCCATTCGATGGTCTTATCCGGCTCCAAAACTTAAGCGAAGGGGCTCTGAAATATACCGACTCCCTGGACTTCAAGATAAACGAGGATTGGGGCGAAACAGACGTTGGTATATGGGCACACCAGATACCGGACATCGAGAGAGGCCTTAGGGCTGCACGGACCGCCCTAAGAGTGATGTGTGGTGGCCGTGAAGAAAAACAGCTTTATTCCGAGGATCTCATTCAGCTTGGTCTCAACCTCTTCAGAAATGTTATGGAAGGCATCATCGTACCCATCGCTGAAGTGCGGAGTACGGGTCCCACTGCCGCCTTATTTCGTTCCCTGGCAGCTCATAAAAAGGCTATAGTAGCATTGTTTGCTTCCAGCCAAAAACTCTTTGCGTTAATGTCCGACTTAATAGCAAGCATAGAGCTTTCCGAAACTGTTGTCAATACTTTAGAATTTCTCTCTTCTCGTTTAATGTTCGTGGAGAATGCATACACTGAGAAAGACTCGGTAGTTGGGGTTTCTAAGTTTGACGGGCTGCGCCTAGTGGCCATGCACATGCTCTCACAAATATTTTTAATGAATCCAGCTCAACGAGAGGGCATCCTCAGTGAGATTTTGACCTCATTAGAGAAACTACCCGTTGGGAAACAGAAAGCTAGACAATTCAAGCTCTCCGGCGGGGGTAGTATTCAGCCCATCTCAGCCCTGATTATGCGACTAATTCAAGCCAGCGCCGGCAAGGTAGACGATAGCAAAGACGAATCTCGGTCGCAAATCATACAATCTCTCCAAGACAACGCAGGTCCTGCCTCAGTTCCGGCTATTAGAAAGTCCCAGTACACAATAAAGACAGAGGATCATGCTGCCGGTGAACACATGGTTGCCGTTCAGGAACTTCAAGATCTCGCGAAAGGTTTATTGGACGGTGCGTGTCGCTACGCACATTATGTCGTCAATTTCATCGTAAAACGAGCTCTCAAGTCTACGAAAACTGGGGATACGCCATATCGAAATCTCCTTGATCTATTCGTTGAAGATTTTACAACATGCCTAGACTCTCCGGATTGGCCCGCAGCTGAGCTTCTTCTGCGGCTGACCATGTACTTGATGTTCCAGCAAGCTGACGGTGAAAAGAACGCGGCACCAGCGCGGAATATGGCGCTTGAGCTGTTAGGTGTAATGGCTGCCTCGATCTCAAGACTCCGATCCCATGTTCGCAAAACCGCCAACAGTTTCGAAGGAAGCGATTCTGATGAGCTCGGTAGATGGCTCGCTGACCTCAGTTTGACAATCCTTGAGGGCAACATATCCCTAGAAAAAACGCTGAAATGGGACGGCCCGTATCGGATCGTGATTGAGTTTCTTCAAGACCGCTTAAATGAGGATGGGCATCTCCACAGCGCCATTTCATACCTTGTGACAGAGTGGGGGTCACAAATTTGGTCCGGCTACAACTCCACCCAAGATGACTATGCAGAACAATATTCAGAGTTCGGCAGGACAGCGTATCGTCTACGAAACATGATTGAGGACTCAAATTGGTTATCGAGAGAATGGAGGTTCAAATCCGTTGCCGCCAATCACGCAAAACTAGCACATGCAATCCTATTACTACGATCAAACTTCTGTACATCCTTTAAACCTATTTTGAATCAGCTTATGGGTTCAATGACGACGGACCAAGCAACCGTACGCAGCCGAAGTCTCAAGAGTGTCAATCAAGTCCTTGAGACCGACCCAACAATCCTCGACGGCAACAACGTGTTCATCGACCTCATTGTAACGTGTTCCGGTGACTCTTCGCCCCAAGTGCGCGACTCGGCTCTTGGCTTAATTGGAAAATGCATGAGCGTGCGCCCAAGGCTCGAAGAAAAATTGATCCCCACAGTCATCGAACGTTTCATCGATTCTGGTGTAGGCGTACGAAAGAGGGCAATGAGATTGGGTAAAGACATTTACCTCGGCAACGAGAGTAAGGCGGTTCGAAGTGACATTGCCAATGGCCTACTGCACCGAATGCAGGATCCAGACGAAGGTGTTCGCGAGCTAGCGAGACAAATGATCGAAGAGATATGGATATCGCCATTCTACAAGGAAGATGATTCCGTGTCTTTTAAGCAATCACTCACAGATCATGTCGCTCTAATGGTCCAAACAGCAAAACAAAACAATACGGCCCTCATTCTTGATAAAGTCTTCCAGACAATTTTGGCACCCGAATCCAAGCTGTGCGAAGCTAACACCCGAGTTTGTACTAAGCTTGTAGCCAACATGTTCGACCTTGTAGACAATCCTGAGTCAAATGATCCGTCTGTTCCATCAGGAAAGGATGCGTTGCAAGTTTTAATGATCTTCGCAAAAGCGGACCCGAAATTGTTCACGTTCGAGCAAATAAGACTTCTCAAACCACACATCGCCAGCGTCAGCACGAGCGAAGACTTAGGCGTCTCGAGGGCTGTTGTAGTTATATATCGGCGGGTGTTGCCTCAAGTTTCCAGTGTGCACTCCCAATTCCTTTCGGAAATACGGGCTCACCTTATGCCCGCAACCGCTAAGATTACAAGAACGCTGCTAGATGATGTGATGGCCTGTATATGGATCATCAGTGGTCTGCTCAACAACACGGAGCCTATTGCTCGTCTAGTTTCTTCTAGTCTCGCCGGCATTCAGAAAATCCGTAGTATTCTAGCCAAGGGTCTAGATCAGAAGACTACGAGGCAATTCGACCGTTATTCGCTGATTGTCGGAATGGGTGGCAAGCATTGCCAGCTTGACAGCCACAAGGACCTTTTCCAAAGCAAATTCCCAAACTGGAAGGGGGATGCCGTATCCAAACTCATGGTGGATGTAATTTGCCCCTTCGCCCACTCGGCGCAATCAGTCGAAATAAGGCGACCTGCACTGGATGCTATCGGTCTAATTTGCCAGTCTAATCCCAGGAATTTCGTTACCGAAAACGTAATCTCGGTTTTTGAGCAAGTCTTTAAGGAAGAAACAGTAATTCTAGAATCAATGATCCTCCGTTCCTTCAGAGAGTTTCTCTTTACCGAGGAACAGAGGTCGAGCCAGTCAAACCCCAATGCAGCAAAGGAAAAGAAGGACCTCAAGGTTATGGGTAGCACAAGCTTTGATGATGTGGCCAGTGCAACGACACAGCGATTCCTTACGGCGATAACAAGAATTGCCTTAGCGACACAGGACGACCACGCCTTTCTCGCAGTAGAAATCCTTGCAAGTATCAACCGGCAAGGTCTAGTGCACCCCAAAGAGACTGGTGTTACTCTCATCACTCTAGAAACCTGCCCGGTTACTAGAATTTCCGAGCTTGCTTATCACGAGCATAGGGCATTGCACGAAAAGTATGAAAGTGTGCTCGAGAGAGAATACGCCAAGGCCGTCCAATCAGCATTCCAGTATCAACAAGACGTCGTTCACGATTGCCGTGGCGCAACCGAAGCACCTTTTATGCCGAAGTTACATCTACTTGTTGAAATATTAAAGATCAGTAAATCAAGGAATCGTGTCAGGTTTCTCGAAAAGATTGTGGGTCAATTAGAATTCGAGCCTTCCGAACTCGACGTTAGCCAACATATCCCATCACACGTGGCGTACTCTCGCTTCCTCCTTGAGAACATTGCATTTTTCGAGTATGTCAGCGTCGGCGATCTTCAGGCAGTAGTTTTGGCTCTGGAGAAGCTAGTAACGGGAACCGGTGCCGGCATTGCCCAGACAATGGAATCTGAGATCTTTCAAGTCCGCATGGATCAGGATACGGCCGCACAGCAGCCCGGGGAAGGCAACGCATTATCTACAACTGAAGTAGTTCCGCAGTCTATCAACATGCAACGATTTCGCCAATTGACGGCCGGTTCCATGATCATATCGGCTGCCTGGGAGGTTCGCACGTTTCTTCGGCGGCTGTACGGCTTCAATTCTAATCGCCGTGAAGCCAAAAATAAAGGGCCACCTAAGGACCTCACTAAGGCTCCTATCAAAGTACAAGGCGTCACAGGCGACAAGTTTTGGGAAGATATTTCCTTCATCATGTCAAGCCTCGACATGCCAGAGCGCATGACGCAGCAATGCAAAACATTCGTTGATCTCATGAATGTCGACAGCGAGGTCAAGATTCAAGACGAGGAAGACCTCGATGCAGACGGCGAGCCGCAGACTCCTGAGGCAGGCGACGATGATGACGAGGCTCCGTTTGATGCCCGTGGCCGCAAGAGAAAGGCGGTCAATACCCCTGGTGGTCGAAAAAAGCGGGCACGGAGCAACTCAAGACCCAGACCAAGAGGCCGTCCAAAAAAACACCAATCCATAGAAAACATGAGCATTAATATGGAAGACGATGAATTCTGAGCCTATTTTTTCCAGTTGAATTCATCTTCTAAATACGCCTGGCCCAATATGGTTCAGAGCGCTCGGAGAAGGATATAGATTCAGGGCATTGGGAGTATACGGGAGTCAAGGGGCGTGGTCGCACAAAAAGGAGGTTTGCACCTAACGGCGTTTAAAAGGAGGGAGTTATGTGATTTCAGGTTCGGGACTCCGAGTCCGGATTCGGTGTTTAATGTTGCGGCATGGCAGTGGAGTTGTCGAATCTTGCTTATTGTTGCTATTTAGACCCAGATGATACCTTTTCCTGTTCGCTTTTGAAGATGCTAAATAGCACATACATTGGGCCTATGTGGCAGGTTGCTAACCTGGGGTGTAAATCAATTTGGGCTGTCTACTCATAGAAGAATATACGGTCCTTCCTCCCATGCAAGACACCTTCAAACCCTCGGGCGTCGCAACGAAATCGAGCAACATTCCGTAAATTCGACCCCATGCGTGGTTATGAGATATGATCGTTTCCGGTAAAAGAAAGGCATATTCAAGATTATTTCGCCATTTCACAATGCGTTCATTAATATGAGGACGGTTCTGACCTATGTCCATGCTTTTCCTATCGAAAGCATCAAGCAACAACGACCTCATAGTTCTTCGCTCGGAAAGGCCAACGAGCCCAACATCCCCTATTTTACATGCCGCGGTGTGATGTAAATCCGGTCATCTAAGTGCCAATGTCCGCAAAACAAGAAAAGAGCCAAATCTACCATATGTACTGCCGAGGATAGCCTCATGGTGTAGGAAAGAAGGGTGGTTCATCCGTCCACCAGGATTACGGAACATAGAGACGCCAGAATGCTGGAACTAAGAGCGGACGGATAAGGCTTCGTGCANGTTTTTTTTTTTTCTCTTTTGTCCGAAGGAAAACAAACCAGAACACTGGACCTGCGTGTTTCCAACGAGCCGTACAATTAAGACGTCTGTTTGTGTGGGAGAAGTCGGACTTTGCGTTGCAGGAAATGCCGTCGCTTAAGACATATCTGTGTCCTCAATATCTTCAAGGGATATATCTTCGTCGTCCGAGAAATCAAACATCCACTCATCGTCTTCGGGGCTTATGAGCGTGTCTATATCAGGTAGCCCGGTCATGTCTTCTTGTGCAACAGAGGCGGCCCTAGAACGTTGAGGCGAAGTAAGAGAGAGCCCGGCAGCGGTGGTAGCCAACTCAGTGTCGGCGTGGTCTTGGCCAGTCCTATGCGAAAGGGTGGCCCTGACGGAGTAGCCGTTAGTAACGGTACCCGTGCCCTCCCCCGTAGCTATCGTAGCGGCATCTTCACTGCCTTTGAGGGTGGAGCTGTTGTCGTCATCATCGTCGTCGCAAGAAGGATAGTCTCTCCGGTACGGAAGGCCGGGCCGGCCCGATCGGGAAGCCACGTTCCGCATCGGGGATGTCGGATGTGAAGACGGCGCCGGTCTCGTCATCCAAGCCCCCGGCCCAGAGCGGGAGGAATTTGAACTCGTCGTCCGAGAGACCGAGAGCTAAGGGCCCGGTCTGTGGTATGTTAACCTCCAGCTTCCGTGGCACCCATTTACTCTCGAGATTGTTGATGGCAGAAACGAACATGCTGTGGACATCGTGTATCTTCACGTTAGTTGTGGGCGCGAGATGCTTGGTGTCAGATCCTACCGAGCCGGAAGGTTGAGGGAGTTCGATGCGCGGGGTTCCGAAGTGCGAATCCAGAACATGATGTGAACTAGCAAGCAGGGAAAGCGAGCGCCAAAAGTAGCTAGTAAGAACCCGTTGCGTTGGTGATAGGCACAGGTAAATTTGGTCCGTTGGTAGCAGGTCGTTTTTTGAGGTATATCGAGATCGGTTTCGGTCGTACTGCACCGTGAACGTGAACTCCATAGCCTGCGTCTCGGCTGTGTCCACAATGGAATGTATATACCGGCGGAGCTTCTCGCACAAAATCGGATCGTCTTCTGGGAAGTTGGTGATTCCAAGATACATGTGCACGTCGTCGGACCGGAGCCGAGCCAATACTTGCTCAGCCCGCTGCGCCAGCCTTTGCGCAGCATGCTGGATATAGGTCTCCGGCTCCTCGCCCACACTACCACGAGGTCGTCCAAATATTGAAAATGGTTTGTGAGCAATTTCAACTCTATTTCCGCCAAGAATCTCGATAGCCTTCTCTACTACTAGGATCCGGAAAGTTGTAAAGATCACGTCCGGGATCTTCAGCGCCCACTATTACACTACGATTAGCATCGATCTTCGTGCATGCTCATTTCTAATTTTGATTCAACGAGAGATGGATAAGGGGCCAGTAATGAACCATGAGAAACACGACCTACGGCTATCGTCAACGCATCTTCAGTATTAATGTCTACGAAATTTTGATTCGGTTCCGCCATGAGCCAGGTCAGGACGGAATCAGCCTACAAACTAGGGGTCAGTCGCTTTTTGTCTCATTCCCTGCTGTCTTGCTTATGGTAAATGGCTAGGTATACGCACCACGATCTTAGTGCAGTCTAAAATTTTAGCGACTACGGCTATAGTCGCTACGCGTGGAGCAGAGTTGAGGACAAGCTCTCCATGTGGGATAGCCATGAGGAGGCGGAGGATAGCAGCCCGATGGCGGACTGGACAGTAGTCAGCGATCTGCCTAAATGGCGGGCATTCCAGGCCGCCGATGCTCATAGTGTCGTCGTCGCGCCCGTTATATCGTTCTTCGATCTTATGCTCAGTGAGGATTGCCTCGATGTGCTGGGGGCAAAGGTCGTCATGTCCAGATACAAGATATTCCGAGATGTGGAGAATATAATGGGATTGCCACCAATTCCTCACACCATCGGATAGAGACATTTGAACGACCTGCGATGCCAACACGTCCCCTTCTTCCGGCGGAGTCAGATTCAGCACGTATCTAGTATTTACGTGCGATTTGCCATCACGATCAAGACGACGCCTTGCTTGTGCCTGCGCCTCTGGAGACAGCTTCTCCGCGAACACGGACGAGCCGGTCGCGAGTAGCTGTTGTGAGTCCATCAAAAATTCTATCGTCTCCCACTACAGAGATGAGTCATTATTAACTCGAGCTAGCGAAAAAAGAAAAAGAAACAGAAAAAAAAAAGGGACGAGAACTTAAAGAGTCGGAAAATAGAGAAACGAAGATAGCATACCTGGCGATTGTGGCAGTTGACGGAATCGCCTGCCAGGAATTCCATGATAACCAGTGTATCTCCGGACGTGGTAGTGACATTGAGGTTTCCGAGGTAATACACGTCATCCTGCTCCCGTTTACTCTCGGGGCCGGCGTGCGGAGTGGCTTGCAATAGCTTCTCGATTTCGACATCGAGACGATTGGGTTTGTCTGCCATAGTCCTAAGTAGCGTAGAATGGCTACGCAAAGCTAGACGGCCCTCTTAGAAAAAGGTAAGCCAATTCTCCTGTTGTACGAATACTAGATGGTACCAGATGTGAATGAATGAGGAGACTATTAAGAGAATTGGTTGGTTGGTTGGCGGTTCTGCTGCTCTGAATCTGTTTCTTTTCCAAAATTCAATCAGCTCTGGTCAGAAAAGTCGGTGGGCAATAAGATAGCTCGTTTATCTAGCTGTTGTCTGGGCTGCCTGGCTTCCTAAGCAAGAGGCAGGCGCAGTATATTGCGATGCACCTATTATAACGGTGGTAGCCTGATGTCTGACTGTCCAGCCGACGGACTGACTGACTGATTGACTGACTCTTAGCGGGGTTGCCGGAGACATACACACAAAGCTCTTCTGGCCCCCACCACAGGACCTCGCTCTTGATCAGCCGTCGCATGCCATCAGTGATAGGCTTGCGAGCAACAGCCAATTGGTGGGTGGCAAATACTTGGCTGACCGTGAGACGCCGCGTCTGTGTCCGGGGCTGGGGCTATCTTTTGAGCCTAAAGTTGAGGCCATCTAAGATTACTGCCTCTGTAACCGAATTTTAGGTATCGAAAGAATACGAGAAACGCCAACACATTTACATAGTCTGAGACACTAAGATCAGGCTTGTCAGCTGCAGCTCTACGGGGGGTAACAGCCCTGTTTCTTTCTTGGCTGAATGCCCACACGTTGCTCTGCTTGCGGGAACGTGTTTCAGATTAACAGCAGCAGCAGCAGCAGCAGTGAATGAAGCAGCAACACTCTCCCAATCGGATTAGGGGCTCGTTTACTAAAGAATAAGATGTAAACATAATGCGTCTCGCAAAGGAATAGACTGGAGATGTAACTAGATACAAGCTACGATTATCCTAGTCTTCAATTCAAACCCGATAGAATAAAGCATATAGGACAACATCTACACATGGTCTTTAAAGAGGTATCATGACGTTTTGCATGTTTTGTTTCTTCTGTAACAGCTGCAACCTTAATTACCATATTCAGACGACAATGGCGGGGTGAACGTGGTGGCCCCCCCCCCCACTCCTCTATATTATAGCACCTGTAAGACAAGTACCTAGCGTAAACAGGACCTTGCAATCTCAGCCCTACAAGTGGGACCCAGGCATCAGTTTTGGGGATGCTTGGTAGCTTGTCATTTATTTGGTTCCAGTTGTCTTGGGACTTGTCTTGTATTCATGATAGTCTAGGACCAGGGCTCATTGAGATAGATATACTCCTAGTAGTAACGTCCCACAAAACATAATCCGTATCAAGAATATGTTGCACAGAGGAAGGCATACACATACCGGTGGACATAAAAACTCTAGGTACTGCAAAGGAAAAGGCCCCACAGTTTGTTTTCTTGTTCAGTAAGAAGTACCTAAATACTTGTCTTGTTGTAACCCTTCTCTAAACGAGAAGAAGAGGACAACTTGCACGAAACAATCTTATAGACATGATTTCAAGACAGGCCATGGAGGGTCGTGTTTGTTTTATATGCATACCACGCAAGATATATCCCATTTGAGAAGTATACATCAATCTTACAGAATCACAAAGGTACATACATACATGTATCAGTCTTCGGACCATTTTTGTGGGCAGCTAAGTGCATGAAATGTTGAAACAAGGAATGTTTCTCACGTTCTGTAAATGTATAGCAAGTATAAGTATTTCGCTTTCATTATAATATTAGGTAGGCATCTACCTACCTATGTAGGTGCCGTACTACGTGGAATCTGGGGTAAGATAAGGATAGTGTTATCAAGCTCCTCCCTCTCTTCTCCAGATCTCCGCAGATAGATGTGGTCAGTGCTTGACCTTAGTGCAAACTTAATCCCTAGCCAGACCTACTGTAGCTAAGAAGCTCTAACCAATCATGTTTTGCGAGGCATTATCTAGCCTATCTCACTAGACCTATCCTGACCTATCTAGATCCTCTAGATCCCGAGGGTCGCGTGCCCCTTGGCTTGATTTTGGCGGTGTGTGATGCCTACTAACCTTGCCTCCTACTTCGTACACTCTAGTCTAGACCACCTTCCCTCCCCAACCAGCGCCGGTCGACCGACCACGGATCAGGAGACGTCGTTTCTGTTATCCAAACATTACCTCCTCATTGGTTCCCCCTTCATGGTACCGGCTGTTTTCCGTCTACCCCGTACGATTGTACAGCAGGATCGTGGAATCGTGGAACATAAAAAAACCGGGGTAATCGGCGACGCTCGAACCCCCTTCTGTCCCTTCATTTGAAGCTGAACATTCCCGTGTTTCCGGTATATCTTCTTCGGGTTCCCCTCTCGGTTCTCCCTTACTTCTTGTTCTTCCTATATACACCTTCCCCTTACCAAACACCTACCTAGATAGCTAAGCCTGATCTAATCTCATCTCAACCAAAATTGAATCTGACCCTTGTGTGTCTTGCTATTTGAATCTTGTTGCCTTTGCGATTACCCACCTTGTCTATTTGTTCGTGGGCACCTATAGTATACTCTACCTGCCATCCAGTATATACTTCCCTTGTCCTGCCTTTCAAGCCCTACAGACAAGTCCAGGCCCCTAGCAAAACCAAAGTGATTGGACCATCGAAACGAAACCGGGGCAGACAGGCAGCTTTAGAGCTTAACATCAACCAGCAACAAAGCATAGCTCATAAGCACATAATAAGCATACTAAACTCCCAACCTTCGAACCGGCCATATTTCCGTCCTACACGTAGACGGGATGAACCATACTCCAACCACTAGACTTCCTAACAACCGCCGCCTAACCATGTTGTAAGTAGTGCCTGCACCTAACTATTTCCATCGCAGCCACAGCACGGCGAGATCACGCCTCTTCCGTCCCTAATCTCTCCCAAGGACTACATGAGATGAACATCATAAACCTAACACAATAGTCTCGCAAT
>JAPUUL010000791.1:0-13906 GCA_029590625.1 Lasiodiplodia mahajangana
ACAGTACAAGGCCTACGTACCACCGTCTATGGGAGGCGAACCTAGCGCCCCGCAGGATTACTACAGACAAGGCGCTGCATACTAAGGGGGCTCAGAGAGAATTTGGATCATCAATGCAACGATGATTCTGGCTAGAGCGTAATAAGAAACGCGTCGGTTGATGAGCCATAGCTATAAATAGGCATTAAAGGCGGCTTCGCGTATTCGGCATGCTGAAGGATAAGCTGTTGCGGAATATAGTGAAGAGATTGAAATTCCATGATATGAGGTTGAGACTTCGGGAGTAGGCGATAAGTGAGAAGGTTCATGAAATGAAGCAACAGGAGGGGAGATTTATTGGAGAATAGTGGGAGAGCGAGTGAGGGGATCATCTTAGGGGAAAGTGCTGGCTGTCATGGCTTATGCGTTTCGTTGTGCTTTACGCCTCGTTTGAAGCTGGGTTATACAGCATGGCCTTCTTGGTTTGTCTTGTCTGGTAGCTTGTGTATCATACCTGAGGTACTACGTCATACGTCATATCGTCCCGTCTTGCCTCATCTCATAGCAGCTTAGTTTCGTTGATACCAGGGAGGGATACTGAGGCAATTATACGCCCTTTTTTATTTATATATTCTGTGTTTGATTACGTGCACATATGCATCTAAGTTCTATGTAGTATAAATGAAAAAGGAACTAGTGTAGGGTGCGCTCCAGATTCACATCTCGCCTAGTCATGAATTTATTTTCATAGATAGAGAAATATAATAAAACAATAAAATGACAATGAAAGTACATGCCTGGTCTTATTTTGACCAATTCGTGGGCCTAATGAGCTCTTAGCTGTCAAGGCGCACGTTGGTCCGTAAGTACGTGCTCTCACACAACTATTGATAACACTTACATGCCCTTTTTACGAAACGCATCTGGATGCCAAATAAGATAGATCTACAGTAGGTAGGTAGCCGCTGATGATTCAGAACAACTCTCCGTCTTACTCTTCCTGTTTTGCGGGCCTATATACATACATACATACATACAGGTAAGGTGGTTTACGAACGTAATAGGTCCCCCCCCCAGATAGAATGAATGAAACCCCGTCGTAGAAATCCACGAATCAGGACGCCAGCGCTTCATGCGGCCATCTTCGTCTTAGCTGCCGGCATCCGCTAAAGAACGGGCCTCGCTTAGGATGAAGAACCGGCAACGTAACATTATTATACGGCCTTGTACCAATCTAGGTAACATCCTTACACCCCATCCTATGTGTCCTGTCGCACGTACTGTAGCAGCGTGTTAAGCATACCGAATACCGAAGCGTACAGGATACACACGATACACGCACGGTCCCGAGCATATGCCGTGCCACGGCACGTGTCGTATTACTAGGCTACCAGCTGGTCGGGACCAAGCTAGTAAGGTCAGCATATACCTATTTCGTCTCAATCTAGAACACCGTGGAGTTAGATGGACAAAGTGTGTGATAACGACATGGTAGTCGTTCTAGGCAGGTGTTGAGAGAGAGCAATAACTCATGGGCGAGGTGTGGCAATTAGAGCCTTACGCCGTCGGGCCGCAACAGCAAAGCAATACTTCCCCACGGTCTTACTAATAAGGTGTGTTACAGCTGAAGTCTTGACCGTTCTAGATACCACATGAGATTATCATCACGTGAAAAAAATGTCAATTCTTTCCAATAGTAAGATTGTATAGGAGATATTGTGGCGAATAAGAATTTAGAAGATAGGGGGAAGAGGGAGAGAGTTGAGGTCGGGTGCTCCGCGAAACTGTCGGATGGGGAAATACCTACACGACTTGTGACCGTTGAGCGCCTCGCTCGCTTACGCCGTTACCCGATTTCCGAGAGCGAGTACGGAAATAATTCCTCGCTAAGAACTTTATGCCTTCACCTGTTAATTGGGGGGGTAGCTGATTTCCGGGATAAAAATATCCATGAGACTTCAGCTAGCCCACGGCTTTGACGTCAGCCTTACAGCTCTCGCAACTGAAGAACAGCGCTCGCTAATTAGATCCGAATAGAGCGAGATAGTAGATGCACTATGAAAGGCTTGATATGAAAGTTTAATTATTTTTTTCTTCTTGTAAATGTTATTTCCTTGTATACATAATGTATAATTACTATAGGTTGCCTCTCAAATCCGTGAGGGCTGAGTATTGGCCTAGAATAGCCTGCACGTGTATGCTACCAAGAGGGGCAACCTCTGGGGCTTTTGCCTCTTCATGGCCGCGGCTGGGCCGTTGTGCGATGGCATTGGAGCTGATCTAACCAGATCCTTCCTTATTCGACTTCATGGTTGATGACGCCCAGAGTGTCAAGACCAAGCATTGCAAAATTTGGTTTTCTTCTCTTTATTTCATGTGCTTGGTTTTTATCGAATAATGCCTACTAGCCTAGTGGGTAAAGCCAGAGAAATTTGGTAGATGTGCATATTGTTCTTGTCGTACAGCAGCTGTCACTACAATAATTTCTTGGTACCGGTTCCCAGCGGTATGGGTTGTTGAGAATGATTCGATTGGACGCTGGAAATGCCCAACTTCCAGTAATGATTTCCATAAAGCAGCACGCGGTAGAAATGCTGTGAAATGACGCAGTTGATGCGATAATCCTCATCATTCCGAATATGTATCAGGGCTCTCCTCAAGCCAAGAGCTTCGTTCTAACAAATCGACCACTTGTTGAACCGCTCTCTGGTCTTCTTTTAATTCTACGCATCGATGAAGCCATGGCTGCTCGATCGAGTGAGGGAACCCCCTCTTGTCTTCCGCAATGTCGGAAAAGCAGACCCAATAAGTATCAAACTGAACTGCTAGGTTCCGAGCAGCATCAACATTATGGGTGCGGGTATAAAAGCTCGCTAAGGCCGAGATAGCGTCGATAGTTTGCAAATGAACTTGCCCATATATACTGAGGCATAAGTTGACCAGACTCTGGCCAATTTGCGACGCCTTTTCTATGTTTCCTTTCTTTTCTTCGATTTCGAACATCGTCCAAAGACATTTACACCGTAGGTGATCGAATTCACCCCGATCGTGGTATGGTAGCGAGCCTATCCATGTTAATATTTCCTTTATCACCGCATCTGCTTCATCCAGTTTGCCTTGTTCAAGAAATAGGCAAGCCATTCGAAACTTCGCCTCGTTGAGCAGAAATTGGCTAGAAATAGAGCCTGCGAGAACACGCATCACGCCTCCGAGCGCCTCCCTCGTAAAACTGTAAGGAACCATCCCGCTGCATTGAAGCTGAATGAAGACGAAAGCCATTTGAACCAAGCTATTCTGATCCATGGGTAGGAGGCCGGCTTGTCCTCTACAGATATTCAAATACGACTCGAATAAGGCTGCGGCATGCTGCTTCACCCCAGGCAAGCCGGTTATGTTGATACGCGCCCAAACGCGGTTGAAAGGGTGTGTACTTGGCAACATGCACGACGTGAGCTCTGAGGCATATTTGATAAATATCTCGCCTAGATAATCGTCTCTATGTGCAAGCAGCATGATCGCCTTGTAAGTGGCCAGCCAGAAGAATGGGTCTGGATTCATAAGATGCGATTTATATTGCTCGAAACAGAGGTTAAGGAGGGCAAAGCCTTCTTCGGTTCGATTATGGACGATGAGGCCTTGCGACATTGCCACATAGTGCGCCCAGGTGAAGGCGTCAGGCACTGGGGCTGTGCTTGAAGCTTGCTGCCACACTCCAGCCGCGACCGAACCGGCGACATAGTTCCCGAGTATATGCATACACTCATGTGGGACTTTGAAATCGATAGGGTCATCAAGTTGCGGAGAAAGAGTCGGCGGATCCTCAGGAGTAGGCGAGGGCGTTCGACAAACGATATGAGACGCTAGTGGTGAGACTTCGGATGGGGAACTAGACAGTTCTCTTTCAACCATGAGAATCTGCTCCGAGACTATAGCGGCAGCGCGATATCTGCATACGGTAAGATATTAGTCCCACATTTGCCGGGGGGCATTTACAAGCTCATGGCCTACGCCAACCGAGAGAAAGAGCGTGACTCGGATGTTATTTTCAAGCAAGGGGCTAAGGAAGTGAGAATTGAATATAATTACGCACCGATACCGTTGTAGACGATCTGGATTGATCTTGCGACCCCGTATGTAAACTACGGAAGACTTGCCAGCTTTCGCGCGAGCCGTCTGTTGACGGAATATCTCTACGGCATCTTCGGCTTTGATCTTCTTCTCGATCCCCCATTGCTGGAAGCGCGCCTTGTACATTCGAACACTTCGGCAAGAGCAGGTTAACGTTGGACGCAGGTAACGACGGGTAACAGGGTCCGAGATACCCAACTTACGTCGCAAAGAAGTCGTGTTTCTCTTCCATAACCCGCATTGTCTCCTTTAATGTCTTATTTTGATCCCGGTAAAGAGCCGTGATCAAGGGCCGGTGGTTGGCCCAGTCGTTTGCCGTCGCCCAGCCATCAATAGGACGAGCGGTAACCATATTGACGGAGGGAGAAAACACTCAATGTGTTCGAGAAGATAGAGGAATTAAGAAACAACTATGACGTGATTATGGAGGGTGGCGTCGCACAGAAGGTGCGTAGATTCTCAACAATGGAACCAAGTTAGCTGGAGTTGGCTCCCAGGTGGAGGGTAGTATGTGCGCGATGCTTTTGCGAGAATGCATATAGTAGCGTAGAGGTGAGGATAGACATAGTAAATATATCGGACTGGTACACGATACCGAGCTGAGCGAGCAACGCACTGGCTGTGTCGAATCCCGTAGAAGTGTGTACACCAGGTACGTATAGCAGTGTATGGTCACCTCCGTATGCGTAGGTGGTCCAGCAACGACGGAATCAGGCGAGACGGCATTGTGCTCGACGATGCCGGGGATGTCTGGAATACATATCTGCAGCAGCACACAGCGTCAATCCATGCCCAGTCGCAAGGTTCTGGAAGGAGACGCACCGGCCAACCCTGCCAACCCTGACAGCCCTCCCTTGCAGTTCATGGATGCTGGATTCAGACGGGATAGGCCAACAGCGTAGAGGGGGGCAAACGTGGACAAGGGGAGATAGATCCAGCCAAGAGGCTAGCCTGCGGGCTGCACACTCGACGCTAACTTAAAACTCTCCGCTAATCGTAGGTAGTGTGCCTAAATAAAGCAGTAGACAGGAATCGACAGCAGTCGATAGGCCAGTGGGACGGTACTGTACACTCAGAGGGCGGGAGTACTGTATTAGGTGCAATATTGGCTGTGGTGGTGGATGCAGCATGTAACGATTGCTGGATGTGTTCTGCAGCAGGGAGCAAGACAAGAGTCTGATCAGAGTCTGATGGAGGCTGGCCTCGAGATGATCGTCCTGTGTCACCGTCCCAGAAGAAACTGCTGGGTCTCGACAGCCAATTGGGCAGCGCGAATCAGAAGCTGGAGTGAGAAGCTGGAACTGTCTTCCCTGCCTTGTACAGTATATGATACGTCGCCATATATACTGTACTGTATGCCAAATATCTAAATTCCGCAGCTAACTGAATGGGGCCATGTACAACTGCGGAATGCGGAGATGTGTATCTACTTACCTTGCAGGAGGCAAGTATACATACCTAAGATCCATCAATTGTATCGACTTAAGTGGGTTAGGTACTTACCTAAGTAGGCATTGTACACAGAGCAGCGCCTTGCGTATGTGATTTCCCAGAAGGTATCATGGGGGCCAGATGTTTGAACGTGCGCTGTACAGTATATAAGCAACGAATTGGCGGTAGGTTAGGTAATTTCGTCGGTGGTGTGAGCAATACACATAGGCAAGTTGTTCAACAGATGCTCTATGGGACACTCGAATTCTTGGTCATCAAATCGGGGGATCTACCTACGCAATCCGTATACCTAGCGTACCAAGTCCGTGTTTCTGGTGATGTTAGTCGCTGTATGTTGGCGCTATGCTGCTACGCACAGGCTCCGTTCCTGCAGCGAAGCGCTACCTAATTATTATGGTTTCCGGCGAGATATTCATGACAAATCTGTGTGACATTAGGTTAATAAACATATTCCGACAGAGCGGCGGTCTGAAGTGAGGGTTCGGGCTGTTGGATGGCTGGTAATTTTCCCACAGCCTGGCTACTCGGCACCGACCAACATACGTACGTAACTCCGAATAAGCGAACAAAATGACAAAAACAGCAGTGAATGCGCTGGTCTCTTTTATGACAAGATAATTCGATGGATACCTGGCTACATCATAGGCACACATAGGTACGCAAGGTATGTGTCAGTGATGCACGTATCGAGCAATACCAATTCCCAGCAGACGCATCATGCATGAGATATGATCCATACGACGTGGGACAGCACTTAAACTGGCCTTATGTAGTACTCGGCATAGGTAGATAGATACGTATACCTAGGTAAGTACCTAGTGTAGCCGACTACCTTTGCTTGTGATGGTAAATACAGTATTAATTGGTGATGTTGCTCATAATAGCACTGTGGCTCGGCAGTGTTAAGGTTCTGATGGATACTTGGGCTTGATTGAATATAGCGTCATGAAGCGCCACACTTAAAAACTGTGGCTTTGCACGCGGGGCCATTCGTTGTCCGGACAAATTGTGTCATTTACAAAATAGGTAAACATTCATCAACCTAGATATCTGCCTAAGGCCGATTATGCGTCAGACTAGCTTACCTAGTATCAGCAACAAAACTTCCTAATCCCAAACCAATGTCATTACGGTAGGGGGTATGGTATACCCACTCGGCCTGCATGCACATAGCTAAGCTACCTATAAATTGATTCAGCCCATGCGGTACGTTCGTTGCCTCGACATTCGCCACGTCTAATCTACACATACACAACACAATAGGTACATGGTAGACTAACAAGGAGGGGGGACAGCTTTAAACCAGGCGACCAGTTCGGCTTCCAACCTAAGAATAACCTCACGTCAACCGATCTACCCACTTTCCACAGCGACGAAGCATCTCGTTAGCCGTCCACCGTTGAGTCCCGCGTTGCCCCGGAGAAGCGATTCCTCATCACCATGGTACAGGAACAGGCACCACCCAAGGCGCCATTGCGTCCCTGGGGAACCAGTGAATCAAATGGCAGCACTAGTACACAACCCGTTGTCTCCAAGAAAGAGGGGTCTGGCGTTGCTACGGCTTCATATACACCAGGCTTTTCAAACCCCAATTCGAACCCATTCCCCCTCCCTAGCCGCCCCGCCGTCAAGGAAAGGATTTATTCTGGAGGCAGTATGGACGACAAGTACGCCAACCTATTCATTCAACCGAAGAACCGCCCAGAGCACCATCGTCCACAACGAATAAAAGGTCCGCTTCAGCCTTCGTTTAAAGATAAGAAGCCTCCCCCAAACCCCGTGTTTCCCTCGGCTCCTGGTTCGGCCAGTAATCCTGTGACGATAAACGACAACGACCCCGTATCCATCGTCCCCATGTATAGTCAACCTGGAGTCTTCTCTCAGTATGTGGACCCGAAGAAAGCCGCCGCCGATATCAAAGCCCTCCTAGAGGGCTCTCTCGAAGACGAGGAAGACAAGCCCGCCAAAGAGGAGATCACTGAAGACAAATCTCGCATCGAAGGACTCAAAGTTCGACTCCTCCCTCATCAGATTGAGGGTGTCGAATGGATGAGAAATCGAGAGCTTGGCCCCGTCAAAAAGGGCAAAGTCCCCAAAGGTGGTCTTCTAGCCGATGACATGGGTCTCGGAAAAACACTACAGTCCATCTCGCTTATTCTCACGAATGCTAAACCAGCTGACAAGCACCCCGGAGTGGAAAAAACCACTCTAGTAGTCGCACCCCTAGCTTTGATTCGCCAATGGGAGGCTGAATTAAAAGAAAAGATTGAGGAATCCCATAGGCTGAAGGTCCTTGTCCATCATGGACCTCAGCGCACCAAGCGATTTGAAGATCTTCGTCGATACGATGTTGTCATCACTACTTATCAGATTCTTGTCTCGGAGCACAATAATTGCAACGACAGTGTGAAAGCGGGGTGCTTTGGCTTACACTGGTACCGAGTTATTCTAGACGAAGCACATACCATCAAGAACAGGAATGCAAAGGCCACCAAGGCTTGCTACGAACTACGAAGTGTGTATCGATGGTGCCTAAGCGGAACACCACTCCAGAATAATCTCGACGAGCTACAGAGCCTAGTCAAGTTTCTGCGGATCAAGCCTTATGACGATTTGCGTGAGTGGCGGGACCATTTCGACTTGCCTATGAAGAACGGCAAAGGCCATGTTGCCATCCGGCGGCTACACAGTGTGCTGCAGTGTTTCATGAAAAGAAGGACCAAAGACATATTGAAGCAAGATGGAGCGCTGAATATAGGGCCTAGTGGAAGCAATAGTGATGAGAAGGACGAGAAGAGTGCAACGTCCGGCTTCAAGGTTACCGAACGCA
The DNA here is from genome assembly GCA_029590625.1 of Lasiodiplodia mahajangana. Taxonomy (NCBI): domain Eukaryota; kingdom Fungi; phylum Ascomycota; class Dothideomycetes; order Botryosphaeriales; family Botryosphaeriaceae; genus Lasiodiplodia; species Lasiodiplodia mahajangana. The sequence continues at coordinate 8,390 of JAPUUL010000791.1, forward strand.
AGGTAGTGGCTATCGCCGCTCAGTTTACGCCGGCTGAGCGACGATTCTACGACCGCCTAGAACAGCGAACTGACAAAAGCCTAGAAGCCATGATGCGTAGCAAAGTCAACTATGCCAGCGCCTTGGTACTTCTATTGCGCTTGAGACAGGCATGTAACCACCCTAAATTGGTGGAAGGGAAGCTAGAGAAGGACAAGGACGCGTTGTCGGAAGAGGCTCGACCAAAGAAGAATGACGCAGATGTCGACGCTCTCGCAGACCTTCTTGGCGGGCTCGATGTTGAAACCAAACATTGTGAGATATGTGGTTGGGAACTGGATGCAGAGCATCGCCAGCCGGGTTCCGACAAATGCAAGGAATGCTTTGCAGATCTTGAATATTTCAAACACCACGAAGAAGGCGGTGATTTGAAAGCGCCTAAGACGAGGACCAGACACAAGAAGAAAACCACAAAGGTTGTGAATAAGGAGACGATTACCGAGGAAGTCGAAACAGAGACTTACGTCAAACGAAAACCTAGAAACCGACGCGCTATTGTCGATAGCGATGATGAAGAGGAAGAGGGTGAATGGATTGTTTCCGGTGACGAGCAAGGATCACTCCGTCTGGGCAAAGCTGGTGGTACTGACGATGAGGAGGCCGAAGGCGAGGGTGAGACCATTAATACGGAAGATTCTGACGAGGAGGAGTCACAAGGGGGTAGCCGCCTAGACAGCTTTATCGTGGATGATGGCGAGGATACAAAGCCAGAAGATCTGAGAAAAGCAATCGAAGCTTCCGATTCGGACGACGATGATCTGGAATCAATTTCAGCTATGCATGCTCGACTATCACAACGGCCCTCCAAAGCATCCGAACAAACAGATGAGGGCAGCGACGCTGACTCTGAATCCGACGATGATGCGAGCTCTGTCAGCGACGAGGGCATTTCTGAGTCAGAACTACACGACGATTCGGATATGGATGAGAGTTCTTTCTTGGATCATAAGCACCGTAAACGCCAACAAACGCCGCACGTCCTTGCTTCCGCCAAAATCCGTCAACTAACATCGATCCTACATAAGGAAGTCGAAGAGCACAAGTTCATCGTCTTCTCACAGTTCACATCCATGTTAGACCTGGTTGAACCTTTCCTTCGCAAAGAGGGTCTAAAGTATGTACGATACGACGGTGGTATGAAGAACGATGCGCGCGAAGCGTCACTGCACAGTCTTCGCAACGATAAGAATACACGCGTGTTGCTCTGCTCACTCAGATGCGGCGCACTAGGTCTCAACCTTACGGCTGCCTCTCGCGTCGTCATCCTCGAGCCCTTCTGGAACCCTTTCGTCGAAGAGCAGGCCATCGACCGCGTGCATCGTCTAACGCAAACCGTGGACGTCATCGTCTACAAACTTACAATTGAAAACACCGTTGAGGCGCGTATTCTCGAGCTCCAGGAGAAAAAGAGGCTCCTTGCCGCGACCACCATCGAGGGTGGTGCCAAGAAAGAATCGCTCAAGCTTGGCTTGAAGGAAATGCTCGATCTTTTCAAGCACATGAGCAAAGGCGGCGGTCGAAATGACAACGAGGACAGGAGGGAGAGTTACAATGACTCCGCCGATGATAGCATCTTGAGTGCGCAGAGTGTGCAAAGTGCGCGGAGCAACAAGCCAAAGCCAAAGGGTCAAGAAAACGCTGTTTACGGACGCCGATGGTAGGTAGATATACCTTAGATGTGCTGTGCCATTGACGTCGATTAGGCGTCCTGTTATGTGATAAAGGAACCTGAGGTGTTATGGTGTTTTGGCGAGGTAGATATCGACGATTCGGATATGGGAAGGTGGGGAATTCATTTCTATCTACAAGGGAAAGAGGAATGAATAGATGAACAAGTGTACAGGCATACGTATGACAGGAAATGGATTATGATGATGGATGCTGAATTTGATTTTGTGCCGGGCTTGGCTTTTCTCTCTTGATAGAGTATGTATGCTACTTGAGTAGTGAATAGTCCTGACTTGTATCGAACATCCCATGATTCCCAATAGCCTCGTGATGGTATACTCGAACTCATGTCCCGTTATCATTATCGCCATGAGTGAGAATAGAGTGTAGTGACGAAATCCGGAATGTTGCGCCTCTGTAATGAGCTGTAATGTGAATTGGCTCTCCTTGTCGCCCAATTGCAACTCTAATAGGTCGATATCCGGTATCAACTCTGAACCTGCATACGTCAACCCCGCAGCTAAACATTTTCAGCTCTTGTTCAGCAGTGCTTGCGTCGGAGATATTTCCCTTCTGATTTCTTTACCACAACGACTGCTTCTCCTAACCAATTGGAAAGACAACCACCAATGCCGCTTACATCAGGCACCCATAATGGCGACAAGGTTAGATTATGGAATTAATATCGAGAAAAACAAAAACGAAAAAAAAACAAAAAAAAAACAAATCATCACTATCTCGGTCTCAATAGATATACCGTTCTAGCTTACTTATTTCGGGTCCTTCTCGCAGGGCCTAATAACGTATAAAAGCCATGGCTAATGCGCCAAATCAACCGCAGCCAACCTTGAGACAATGTCCCTTGGCAAATCTAGATACTTGATCTGGCCGCTCTAGTGAAGCGCCAAGGACGGTGCTATGTCGAACTCCTCACCGTGGACGACGAGCCTAGAGGGCATTAAGGTCGCTCCGCTGCAGCCGGTTCCATCTAACGTTGCTAAGCCCGGCGATGCACTCTGTGATATCTGCCGAACCATCGATTTCGAGCCATCGGCATTCTTCATTGGCATGGACCGAAGTGGTTCCCGCTCCTCTTGTTCGGATGATGATGAAGATGAAGGAGAAGAGGAAGAAGACGAGGACGAAGACGAGGATGACGACGATAGTATTGTCCTATCAAATGATGACGCATCTGACCTCCTGGACGAAGATGCCGACGAAGATGGGGACGATGATGATGACGATGCTTCGGAGATGTCCTCTGAGTCTTTCGCCCACGATTTCATCAACCTAGGCAAGATCACAGACGTCCGCAGNCCGGACACACTGCCCCTTCTGCCGCCTCACGCTCGCGGCCGGTAAGGATTTCTCGGAGCTATTTCCTTCCCTTTGTAGCGATTCCTAGAGCGGCGGCTTTCCCTTTTGGTGGAGGCTGTGCCCAGAAGCTTCCAAGGTTCTCCTAAATGATGTTCAAGATGCGGCCGTTTTCGCATTGAGGTGCGAGATCCGGAGGCGATGCATTGCGCTCGTTAAGGAGCGAGGGAAATAGTTTTTTTGTATATGACCCTCACTTCTATCCGTATAGGTACATACACGCGCCTGAGGCGTACATTGAACGTTTATCTGGTGTGGCTACAGCTCAACGTCGACCATCTATTCGTGAGATCGTCGGAGAGCTTTGACGAGGATGTTAAGTTCGGCTCTTTGTTCATGTATGCGGCCACCGTGGGCGCACGTCGTTTATTGCAGGCATTGTAGGATGTTTCCTTTCACGAATGGCAAACATATGGTAGAGTAACGCTTCCTCGTTCTATCTCTCTCGCCTTACGCTCAACTTCCATGCTATTACCGGAATCCCCTCTCGTATCTGCTCAAGAGCGATCATCGGCTTCGCAGCCGAAATGAAGCTTCCTTCCGTAAAAGACTACTGCAGCTGCACGCCATCACGATGCAACCTAACGGTGAAAACTACCCGGAAATCCTGCTGCCTAACTACTGGTATGTATACTCCTTGGAGTGTTACGTGATGTTGGGATTTACCTATTTAGATAGCGTTGTTAATCTATCTAACTTTAGCATCATGACTGGGGCCGGCTATCCTTGTCCACTCACTCATAGATACGATACGTACCTTAGGTACCCGGCGTTTCTTCCTGTCGTTTTAGAGGTTTAATACATAAAACAACAGCTAAACCACGTGCCAATTCCACTTCAACAATCGAGATCTTCAACAAGATAAATGAAGAATCTTATAAGCTGAATTGTCTCGCGCTGTTACCTCTATTTCTCTATAAATACCTATGCCATATGCGCACCCCATGTAGTGATTGGTTGGCCGTTAGCATTGCCTGCCGTAAGATACTAGACCCGACTAAAACGCGCCAAGAAAAGGGGCGGCTAGACTAGGGACCTGGAGTCGGGGTCTGGAGCCCAGGATGGACCTCCAGCGTCTCGTAATTCTCTGTAATCTTCCTGACCGCTCGAATGATTCGACGAGAGGCTCACATTGCTTGATCGCATTCCATTGAGCTGTCATATGTGGCATCTAGCATCTACTTATTACCTACCATCCAGTCATACGAGACGACAAAGCATGCGCCACGCCTCAACGTAGCAATTGGCTGTTTATATACAGTAATAAATTTCTGTAGAGATGTGAGGTGAGACGAGACGCCCGTGGGCGCCAATTTTTTTGGGAGATGCCTTTCTCTTATTCGGAGATGGAACTAAACCTATTCTGGGCCAACCCCACCTATTCACTTCAAAAGATGCAGATCCTACCAAATTTGTAAGGGAAGTGGAACATACCTTATGTAATCGCTGGGAAAAATAGAAAACAACAGTTAACTAACCCCCTGCCCAAGGTCTGCCCAGGGTTAGTAAATCTTCCACCTACTCGTAGGTACTTAATATTAGTAAAGACTACTACCAAAATAAACGTACCTATAAGTCATACATACTTTTTCAAAGCGTTAACACTTACCTAAGCAGCCTGCAGACTGCCGCCTAGAATATCGCAGCGGTGGCTAGTGGTGGCTGGTGGTGGCTTACGCAGGAGTTAGGCACCTAACCCTAGGGCATTATAGCTACTAAAAATTTTTTTCCAGGGCACTACAACCACTAAAAATACTGTTTTAGGGCACTATAGGCCCTGTAGGCCAACTTTTTGGTGTTTCCGACCGTAAATTTAAGTCGGTTTCTAACGCTAACATGGACGCTGCTGCAAGGAGTGCCATCGGGGCTCCATCTTCCACACAAATTTGGTTAGGCTAGGAGCAGGTGGGGGGTGTGGAGGAGCTATGCCTATGTTAGGTTTAGTTCCATCTCCGAATAAGAAAAAGGCATCTCCCAAAAAAATTGGCGCCCGTGGGAACCTCAGCCAGGGATCCCAGCCCCTGATCTTCAGGCCTGGATCTGCCGTGCTCATCATCAGGTTTACCCATCCACGCATCTAACCTCAGACTCTCTAGCGCAGCTAAGATCCCAGATGGATAGCGCGCGTAACTTAGACTAGCCTGCATCGAGATAAAAAGCCAGGTACGGTAGCAGCATGTAAGCAATAAATAAAAAGGGTCTCGACTCTCGACTTATTTTCGTTTCAGCTCGTTCTTCCGCTGACCTAGACGACAATCTTTACCATTTTCTTCTTCTTCAGTACATATTTTTCTTTTAAAACTTCGAATTCGGTCTACCTCCCACTCGCTAGTCGGCATCTTACGGTCCGGTCTGCCTATACGAGAGCTGGCGTATCCTACCCGTCCGCCTGTCTAATACCGGTAATCGAAAGCCCGAATATTCTAGCTAGTCGCA
>JAPUUL010000792.1:0-13904 GCA_029590625.1 Lasiodiplodia mahajangana
CTGGTGCGGGTCGCGGGGATTGACGACCCAGACAGCACAACCGACTGGCCTGCCAATATTGCTTTCAGGGTACGGGCAGGTCGGTCCCAGCTCGGCGACAGTGTTTAGGACCGAAGCCTCGCACACGCCCCAGCAGTTGAAGAACCGAAGAGCTGCGCCCCAACGTTCCGAGGCTTCGGCATCTATCGGTTCGCCGACGGAGGCGAGCCAGCGTAGTCCAGGCACTTGGCTGGGCGATATAGTACGCAGCAAGCTTGCGGGTAGCATGGCCGAGTTTGCTTTCACGGAGGTCATGCAGTCGGGCAGTTCTAGTTTTGAGTTTGAGCTCAAAGGGTCGCAAGTCTCGCTAGTGGGAATACACAGACACCCGCCGAAGAGGAGGGCGCCAAATATCTCCATTATACTCATGCTCGAAGTGTATGAAGCGAATTGGAAAATTCGAGACTTAGGCCCCCAGCCAAGACGCTGGGCRTTCCACGTCAACGATGAAGCTAGAGAGCGGTGTTCAAGCAAGACACCTTTTAGAGCTCTGGTGCCGCTACCGGTGAAAATGATGTAGGCGAGGTCATCTGAAGAGAAGGGGGGATAGGAGGAGGAGCTCGCCGGTTCCAGGTACTCAGGCTCAGGCCCTTCAATAGCAAATTCGGGACTAATAGCCAGGACGTTGGGTGCGAGACTGGTCAAGTTGTTATATTCCGCAGACGAGGTTAGGATCATGTCCGCCTTGGTGAGGGAGAGAATGGTGGCTTTGCGGTCATATGGATCGCCCTTGTCTATCGGAATGCATACCCCGCCCGCCTTCATGATGCCGAGAACTGCGACAATGGCCCAGAGGGACTTCTCAAAGATAAAGGCCACTGGTTGTCCAGGGGACACGCCTCTCCCCTGGAGTCCATGCGCGAGGCGATCTGACATTTGGTCTAGTCTGGAATAACTCGCGTTCCCGTCGCTTGCTTCTACTGCCGGAACCTCCGGTTGCGCCCGAGCCTGCGCTCGGAATAGCTCGTGGAGGCTATCTTCAGTTGGTGGAGGTATGGTCTTATTCCATGAGAGAATCTCAGAACGGTCATGGTCGTTCAACAGTGGTAATTCGTCTATCTTTGTAGACAGCGGGACTTCTGCGAGCAGCTGTAATATGTGCTCGAACTGATTTAGAATTCGGTGTAACTGACCATCACACAGTATGGTTGGATCAGACCTGGGTTCGACTGATATCTCGTCACCGTGAACCCTACAAATCACTACCAGAGCGAAAGACAGCCCTCCCCGCCATACCATGCCGTCATACTTGATGTCCGCCGATTCGGTTTTCTTGGACAGTACGGGGACGATGTTCAATAGCGTTTGGAAACCTGAGGCAATTCTAGCGGACTCGTTGATTGCCCCAATAGCAGCATTGCCGTACTGTGATGCGGGATGCATTTGAAGTTGCCGCAGCGCCGTAGCTCTGTCCTTTAAGAGCCAATCCACCGTCATGGTACGTTGTAGGTTGACTTGCACTGGCACCTCGATAACTGTTGGCCCCAGTGTTGATTCAAGGCCATTCAAAGTGGGCGACCGGCCAGACAAGACATAACCATATGCAACGCTGTCGCTGACGGTGTATGCGGCGGCGGTCAAGGCCCAGGCCGCCTCGATGTAGTATGGTACATGGGTCTGGTCTATTCCGTTCCCGATTTGTGCCAGACGTATCTTCCTTCCGGTACTCTCCACAGGAGCCGGTATAACGCCGGAATTGACTCTAGGGAAGATGGCTGGAGCACCTTTGAATCGAGATGCCCAAAATGACCTCGCGGCGGATTTATCGATATTCGTATAATATGTCACAAATTGTTTGAATGAAGGGCGAGGAGTTGGTGTGAAGCCGCAATAAGCAGCAGGTATGTCCATCCCTAGGATCATATTAACAGCGGTGTAATCCGTGACGGCATGGTGTACAGTTAACACGAGCAACCTGTCGACAAATGCTGTGCGAAAGAGAGATGTTCCTAGACCGAAACGGCGAGTCCAGTCATCGTCAAGGTATTGCTCAAGGTCGCCGGATAAGCGCTCAGTGACGTGCTCCTCCCTCGTAACGACCTGTACGATCCCAAGGCTGCATTTGACAAACCGAGTGCGCAAGATAGAATTCATGGACACTACCTGTCGAATCGCCTGACAGCACCGATCAATGTCGGCGGTCGGGCCAAAAGACAGGATCAAATGGAATCTTTCAGGTCTTGCCTGGGTGATCATGCTTAGTTGCATTGGGGTGCAACTGTATACATCCGCGATGAGGCCCCTGGGAATATTGCATGCCTTTGCGATGCTCGAGAGTGTTGGTTCGTCGACCTCCGCGATCGACATCACTGTGCGTGGAGCCATTTTAGTGTTTCGATTTAAACAATTAGAGCGTTGCCAGAACAACACACTTAGGGGAATTAACAGAAAGTGTTCACTTATTAGAATTGCAATCTTCCAATTATTGAGATCGAGCAATCTCTTATTCACGAAGGAAACATTTCAGAACATCTAGGCGGATTGGAATAGCTGAAGGCGGTGGTGTGAAACCAAAGCAAAGACTCTGGACCAAAGGCTCCGTAGCGTTCCCAAAGGTGACTTTGGTAAAAGAATAGAGAGTAAAACAGGAGTCACTAGCCGAGGAAACACAGGATTCCTATTGGGCGAAGATGCCAAGGAGATCTGCCCTCTAGTCGTCGATAAAGTGTATCTTCGATGCGCAAATAATACCTAGTGTCTGAGTAATTAGGTGAAACCGGTGAGCAACTCCTTGTGGTCCTAGGGTAGAACGCGTAGGATTTCAACGCATGTAAGTAAGCAACAAGGTGAACACTGAGTAAGACTATAATGCTACCAACCATTAAAAGTATTAAGCGATAGGTAAGGCTGGCATATGTGTTGATCATAATTGTTCGACACATGCATGAACGGTAATCAAGGCTAAGCCAAAACGATATAACTACCCCCGGCCGTTTAGCGAAGTATTGACACACTGCATTACATCTGGTTCACGTGAGTGTGAGTGGTGTCAGAGGTAGATGAGGCTGCAATTTAGGTCGTCGCTGTGGCAATTGCGAATGCTGACCACCCCAATCATACCTAAAGTACGCGGAGGTTTGTCGAAATAGGTGATTCGTGTGCATGGGGATAATGCGCTCACATCCCGTTTGGGCTTTGGCCCCCCGAGTTAAACGCCAAGTTGAAACCGGAGAAATACAACAGCCCACGTGTTGGGCTTTCGCAAAAACATCTCTAACCCCTGCTTCAGTGGCTAGAGGCCATAATACGAGTTGTTCGTAGGAACACGAACATATATTCCGTGTGGTCTGTACGCAACCTTGCGACTGGGTAGGCTCAGCTAAGAGCACGATGACGTATGAGGGTGTAAATGCAGTTGCCCGAAGTCTGTGGTGATCAGCCCAAACGGAGTACTGATCGTCTTATCTTCCAAAGGCCCTTGTGGGGAGTGTAATGACTTTCACCCTCGTGTGGGAGAGATAAATCAGTGACTAATCAGCGGATAGCCATAAAACCCAGACCCAATGAATTCTTCCTCTTCTTGTCACTTGCAGATATCATGTCCACTTACGCCATCTTAGAAAGCCGATCAAATTGAATCACCGTCACGATAACACCTGCAAGGAAACTACAAGGGGTGATCAACCAAACGGAGGTTAAAGAACCCTGCTCACTTGAAAGTCCCGTGCTTTTTCGTGGTAAATGTCATCGATAAAGTAGTATTCGAATAAGTTATCACGAGTCGGAGCTGACAAGGGCAAACCTCCGCAGAGCCGCCCGTGGAGATTATTGAACCACCGCTCTAACCGCAGCCCTTCGAAAGCAGATCTACCCACCTACTCACCCGATAAGATGAGACCCTAGGCCACGGACCAGCCCCTCACGGACCACCCCCCGCCACCCCCATTTACGCGCTTAACGCATATAAAATCTTCTTCTTATACTTCTTAATTNAATTTTTTAATTTTTCTTTTTATATTTATTTATAATTTTTTTTTATTATTACTTTTTATTATTATTTAAAAATAAAAAAACGTTTAATTTAACATTTATAATTTTAAATTTTATAGTTATAATATTTTTATAGTTTTTATATATTAGTTTTAAATTAACTTATTTAAAAGTTAAAGCTTATTAAAAAACGCTTAAGTAATATAATTTAAGCTTTATTAAAAATACTAATAAAATAGCTTATATAATCTTTATAAAAACTATACTTTAAAAGCTTAACTTTATTATATAACACTTTTAAAAATTTATAAAAATTTAATAAAAATAAATAAATTTAAGTAATTATTTTTATAATAAAAATACTAAAAGTGTTTTTTTTTAAAAATATAACGTTTAAGTAAAAAGCTATAAAACTATAAAAATAACTGCTTATTTTTTATAAAAAAATATAAAAGAATTCCTTTTTAAGTAATTAAGCAAACCTTTATAAGGTTTACTTACTCGCATTAATACAATGTTAACGGTAAGCCATACGCATATTATCTACAAAACGATTTCTACCTCCAAACAGCTATAACTATAAGCTATTCTAGTTAAACTACGGTCCTAATTGCAAAAGGGTATAAGACTTATCCTGGTGGCTTATATTGGTAGGTTAGGTCTGGTAGGGTGGCCCCCGGCCAACCTTAACTAAATACCTACCTAACGCTTAACGTGCTTAACGTGCTTAACGTGCTTAACATGCTTAACCTGTTTAACTTGCTTAACTTAATCTACTTATAATAAATTTAGTCGATTAGATTAATTTAAGCAACTTATTTACTGATCTAACCAGTTTAATTGACCTAACTTGGCTGGCCTGCCTAACCTGTTTGGAGGTAGAAATCGTTTTGCAGATAATGTGCGTATGGCCCTCCACAGATGTCTTTCTTAGTTGTTCCTAGTGCATTAGATTGATTGACTCTAGTTTTCCGGGTTCAAAACCAAGGCAATCCGACACAGGACAACAGTAGAAAAGCTAGGTGTGCCTCATGAGGCCCCAACGGATTCATGCCCAGGAAGGCTCAGGGAGGAACTCGGACCGAACGTCAATACCGTCATCAGCAGTTCGCATAAAGAAACCCCCAAGTCGACCGGTCTTTTCCACGCCGTCTACCACTTGCACGATGGGCATAGGTTCAGTCGTAGTATCTCGCACCCTCACTTCATCCGGAGGGAGACCCGGGCAAGAAGGCTCGCCGCATAGCTTCCCATCATCAGATAGCGCGGCGCCATGTTCGATTTCGACGAGGCGCTTCGCCGACGCAAACATAGTGGTCATCTCCCACAGGTTCTCCTTCGCTGCTCCCAAACGTCTCATGAGCGACAACGCTCGTAACCTCGTGTCGAGGCAGCGGCATTTGAGGGCAATAAAATATAGCAATGGTACAAAGCCCATTTCAAAGGTGAATCTGACGGCAGTCATACAGAAGCCTGCAGCCTCTACTGCGGCGGCTGCATCGACCATAGAGCGGAAGACATCAAGGTATCTGTCGTACCCGGTTTGGTGGAACTCGAAAGCCGTCTCTACCCACACATGGCAGACTAGATACCGCATCAACATGTTAGACCGATGAGTGTGTGTCGATCCTGGTTCTGGCGATTTAGCTACTAGTTGTACGAAACTTGAGTGCCACTGGCCAAGCAGGGTTCGCGCAAACTTTTGCTCAGCAATCAAATCCGGCGACACCGGCTTATGTCTCATACACCCGAGACGGTACGTGTCGCCGCGCCGGATCAGGCTAACAGTACGACTGAGGATCCCATCTAGGTAGAACTGCGCCTCGCTAAGCGTGGAGAAGGGAGGGATGGCATCATCTAGACAGAGCAGAGGATCGGGCGAACAATCGCCCGCCGAGAAAAAGAACGGCAGTACGCTCAGGCGCCGGAAGAGAGGGGATAAGTACTCCCTGGCCCAAGGAAACGTCTCTTCCACCCTCTTCAAGATGGAGATACCATGCTGGCAGTGCTTGGCCGCCGCCGCGCGGTTGCCGCGCAGGAACTCGATACAGACGAAGAGTATGCAGACCAGCAAGACCAGTGATTCGTTTTTCACGTTCTTGAGATGGCAGATTGCTGAGTTGTAATGAGAGAGTACGAGGCTATCGTCGGGCAGTAAGGTAGTGTCTTGAAGGCGATGGACCTGCTCATAAAGCGAGCCAACTGCCACAACGGAATGCCGGACGGCGGGCTCCATCTGGCTGAACTGGAGAACAAGATGGGTCCAGAAATAAGGGTCTAACGGACCGGACAAGACCGGAGCGGCAACCTCGCAGAAAAACTCCAAGCATCGCCGCTCCGGGACATTATCTACGTTAGGGAATAGGTGGCGCGGGCGATGCCATGATAAAGCCGAAGGCAGCGGCGGAGGTCCGTAGCCGTCGCATTTACGTCCGGTACTTGTGCACTACACGGAGAACCGATTGCATCACTTAGTCAGCGAGTCACCATCCTCATTCTCTCACCATCTCGGTTGTAGATAAGGACCTGGGGACTTTGGGCATGATCTCATTGGGTCGGCTGAGGTTGAAGGCAGTACTCACGCGTTTACAATGCGGCTTATCCTCATCACATTTTACCTTTCGGATCCTATTGCCGGTGGGATGCTTTGTCAGCTACCGGTACATACACAAGCGCGCGGTAGGGTCGTTAGAGTGAGATGGGAGAGCCGAACTTGCACGTTACACAGCCGGTTCGGACTTTGGCGCTGCCTTTTCGAGGCATGATAGGCTACGAGCGAAGGGTGTCCCGAGGTAAGTATATAGGGATGATCGTTGCAAGTATTGCGAGTGAACCAATAGCGATATATGCTATTCCGTGCGGTGGATAGGTTGCGCTGGTTTGCGGAAGGCGGAGTTTTCTTTTTTCTTTTTTTTTATAGATGATTCAGTAACCCTCTACCTAGGTAGCTAAATTATATATATATTAGTTGCGTTCGATATTCCCTTACCCGTAGACGAAGCTTGAAGCTTTTCAATTTCTGTGATAATTTCTGATGTAGAAACCAAGCCTCGTTCCCCTGTCTCTGCCAAGTCCAAGTATTAATGGATAGCGGGGCAAAGTCCGAGCAGGCCAATGAGATGTGCCTCTGGCGTCGCGACTTGTCATCAATGCAGAAAAGAGAAAAGATGCCAATTGGTTCAGATCACGTTTCATCTTTCTTCGTTTATTCCTTATTTTGTGTATCCATGAATTGGGTTAGATTCTCAAGTTTCTTTGCTAAGAATCAATCAATTGCTAGGTATTCCGTCGAACGGCCCCCAAATATATGCATGGTACCTTTGCGCGACAGCCCGTCTAGCTATACGCCTTAGCTAACACCTGCGACCAGACTTCATAAGTCGTGTCTATTCGAGAACAGCATACCCAGCGGTATAGGATACGAAATACTTTCAATGAGCTGTTGGGCCTCTCGTCAAAAGAACACGGCATTCTTGGCAATTGATGCAAAATACATCTGACTAATTTGTCACCGGAAGCGCCAATGGAGTTCGTGCATGATACTACGCTTCGTCCAATTCCTTAGACATACCTAGTCACACGCCTTATGGGACGGCACCACATCGTCTCATGTCAGGGGCGACGCGGTACTGAACTCAAAATAACACTCGTGATAGAAGAACTACTAGAGGTATCGTGTGGATAAAGTAATCATCACTGTTTTTTTAGGACCGTCGCATGTTTTAGACTAAAGCATACACTGCTTGGCGCACGTCAACAGCCGTTGATTCTACCAATCTCCCTCCGCCGATCTACTCATTGTAGCGACCTTCACCCGCTGATTCCATTACGATCTCAACTGGCATGTAGTCTGTCGTCATGAATGCTGAACCTGTGTGGAGAGAGGGCGGCATATTAGTCAAATGATACTACCCCAGATTCCTCAAGGTAAAAAAAAGGAGAGAGGACTCACCATCCGCCCACTTCACAGACCAACTACGCTTAGCTGTTGGAAAGGCGACCCAGGTACCTTGACCGTCATTGGTCAATCTGCTATCCGAGACCCGGAATGCATCCCATTCAGCGACCAGACCGTCGCCGGGCTTCGTTCCCTCGGGGTTGACCATGTCTGTGAGTGTCATGAGGCCATTAGACCCGACGAGGCCGAGAGCATGGTCTACGATGCCAACGGGGTATGTGTGAAGCTCCGTGCAGCCCTTCTTCTCACTACCGGTTTGGTACACTCTGACTGGGGAGACGTCGTCGCGCTCGTAGACACCGAGAATGGAGGCATTCATTGCCAGATAGCGGCCGTCAATCTCTTTCACGGAACTACGAGCAAAAGTCAGGGATCTGAGGCTCTATGGCAATACTGTTTGAGAAACGCATGTGGTATACTTACGATACGACCTTGAGTGTGAAGAGGTCCAAGCCGTCGGTGGGAGCAGCTTGAACGTTGCTGGCAATGAAGCCAAGGGAGAGGATGGCGGTAAACCACTTCATTTTGGTGCGAATGTAATAGGTATGGAGTAATGGGAGAAGACGAATCCTTTTCTGCGGTGTCTTGGTCGATGTCTGACGAGATGATGTCGATGCCGAGGATGATAGACAGCAGGCGGACCAGGAATGTAGAACGAGACAGGGACACAAAAGGGGTATTTATAGTCGGCGGGCCAAACTTGTCTCTAGACGGAATCAGGCGATTGTCTCTCCTCCCTAACCAGGCCAGCCTTCGTATGATGGAAAGAAAAGGAAAAGAAAGGGTCCCGTTGATCAGTTCGTCACACTACCTACCTACGCACACAGCAGCAGCAACAGATGGGGCAGCGGCGAAACTGATGTTTCTTCCCTTCTTGGCTGTACTCAAGAATGGCAGGTAGGGTTACAGATTAGATAAACCAGGAAAGCTCATGTCCTGCGAAGGGAAACAATGACGGCATGTGTTACCGAGCAGTGGCCAGGGGATCGATCTAATCTATCTAGAAACGGAACGAAGCAGAAGGCGCGCTTCTGTCTCGAAGAAGCGCCGAGGCTGTGGGGGGACATCCTTCCCGAGGACAAACAACGCGAGGGAGGAGTAGCAAGGCCGTATCAAGGCCCAGATGCTCTCTACACGGTCACTACAGCTACCACGAGATGTGGTCGTTTCCCTATATTGACTAGAGGCGTGATGCTCGTAAGTTGGTACACACGATTTCCCTGTCACCCCTTTAACATAAGATGCAATTTCAGGTATTGGCATGTCCCGAATCTCGATTGTGGCAGTTGTTGTTTGACATTACTGTGTAGCATCGTAAAGACATGTCAATCACACATTGTAGACCCCGAGCCCGTAATCGAATTTCGGGTAGCGTCGAGAAGAAGACACTTGTCCTACTGGGCCTAAATGACAATTCTCCCTGGGATAAACATCTTACAGGCACCAAGAAGCATCGAGAAGGAACGGACGTAGTATATCCAGGGCTACTTAGTTTTTTTGCAGCTGCAATGCAATCAAAAAAGTTGAATTAGAATGGTGGGCAATATATACAGTTGCTAATTTTAGCGGGCTCGGGCCAGTCCCAGACTCTGGGCTCATCTAACGGAGAGCCTGGGCATCGCTAGAACCTGTCAATCACGGATAATTTTTAGCGGGATCATCCCCTGAAATTCCCCTCTAAGGAACTGCACAGGCGATGTTCGACAGGCCCTGGAGGCACATCCGCCGTGGCCCGCAGGCTAAAATGCCCACCATCACCTCACCCACCCCTAATCACTACTTCACCCGAGAAATGGGAAACGAGTAAAGAAAACGAAAAGTAAATATAACCACCACTGTCTCACTGGTAGTGGGATGACATGACAATGTTACCGTCCGATGATAGCCGCTATATCTCGATCCATCATGGATATATGCATGTCTTACGTACATGCGAGGGACACTGACTAATTGCAGCAGGTACTATACTTCAACCAGGTGTAAGTCGCCAGCTCGACGACGACTGTAAGCATGTCTAACAATCAGATTCCCAGACAAAGGATAGCAAACGAGACTGTGTCGCTCAAACGGGTGGCGGCTTCCGATCCCGTGTGGCTCACCTATTTTTATCTATTACGTCGACATGTGCGCGGCGTTTAACCCTATCATCCGACAGTGTTGAACGCGACTTGACATGGTGACGCCGACGTGTTCAGCGATGACTACTCTTATTGTAGAGTATGATTGCGAGGGCAAGAGGTCAATATCTTTAATCAATATCCGACTGATAAGAGTACCTATTGTGTCGTCCAATAACTGTCACCTCACGATCCCGTCGCTTCATCCAGGCGACGAGTATATAGCAGGTTTTAGCCTTGGGTCCTCATACAGATATACATGGACAAGGGCTGCGGCTCGGAGAAATAATTATAACCTTAATCTATAACTTTTCAATAAAAAATTAGACCGGCGTGTTGGAAGGAGATCTTTGTGTATCGAGGAGACGCGCAGCGCATCAATAAATCAAGGGAGAACCGATAGCATAGGCTCAGGAGTCATCGTGAACATATCGAGATACTGGACTGTAGTATTTTTAACCTCCCAATAGCACACGCGTAGTAGATAACGTCGGGTTTGGCGAGTAACCATTGAACTGAAGGTTAACTACCTCCTTACTTAAGGTTGGTTCATAGCACACCTAGATTTCATTCTCCTGCGTCCAACCCAGTCCTGAACTCCCGAACTTTAAAGCCGCAGTAAAAAAAAAAGGACCTACAATCCAAGACACGATGATTTCTAGGATAGGATGACGCTACGGGGTGACGAAATTCTCCCCGCAAACTTCGAACAACACCGGCATAACACAGGATCTGCGACAAGCTTCGCACGATGCCCGGGACCCGAAATTATCCTCGGGTCAGCTACCCAGCGAGCATTGACTGATAAAACCGGCTCGGCAGCGATAAGACGCGTAGATATATGATTCTGGCGCGGGTTATCCTCGCTTACGGTCAGCGTAGGATTCCTTAACTATATCTTATTGTAACAGCGATGCGTACATAGAGTCGACGAGCAAGCGAGCGAGCATTTATCATCTTGTATTCTATTTTCGATTAAGACGGTCATTTGGTCTCAACAAAGAGCCCGTCTAAGGCTTTCTCGGCCGGGATGGCTACCGTAGATCAAGTCATGTACGCTGGATGTTGGGTGGTGCTCATGCTGTACATACTCACCACCCTCGTCGTCTTCACCCACGGGAGCTGCATTAGCTGCACGGCATCGTTCGTGTTCGCGTGTCTCCTTTGGCTTGACTTGACCGTGTTCAACGCCTGGTTTTTTGTCCCCGCGTTTATATACCACATTCGAGACATCGATTTGCACGCCGACAACCTCATTGGTGTTTTTTGGGCCATCTTCGCTAGTGGAGCCGCACAGGACGTTTATCTGATGATGCTTGGGTCGTGTAAGTAAGGCTCACCTATGGATCTACCTCTATTTCTTTAGACCGACTCAGTCTTAGGCGCAAGGCACACAATCTCCCTATCCCCTTCTCAACCAGCCTAATCCTTAATGTATACCATATATAGACCACGAGCAAGACCATCTCGGCTTACGCTGACCTTTGTTGTGTAGTCGGAAGCTGGCTAGCTGTATTCAACGCGGCGAGCATGCTAAGCACCGAAGGCTGTATTACTATGAGCCCGCACAACCACGGAAAGCCCGTCAGGCGTGTCATCAAATCGGTTTACCGACTACGCGACTACCTAGGCTTCGAGGACGAAAGGGCAGCCGCATTGCCCACTACCAACGTACTCGACATCGGCCCTAAGGAAAAAGGTCAGATTTTTGCAAGCCTATGATGCGTCCACATATATATACACACCGAGTAACCGCCTCCGTCATATACGGTGTTTTCTCACCAAGGTGGATCGACCAGGTCTTGGAAACAATGAGCAGTGGTGCTCTTCAGGGAATTCATGAGTTGTATTATTACGGGCCCTGCAAAGAGTGCTGGCGATGGTATTAGCGAGAGCTTGCCATGCCACTGAGATAAGTGCCGCATTAGCAAGTTCTTATCAACTATGGCATCCGCGGATAGCGGCCAGCCGAATGTCAGTAGCATAGTTCATATGCTCAATATAATGGACCTTTATTGGTCGTGTGGTAGCTTGTCATGGTACAGTTATCATGGCTTTCGAGGGTCGTGACAAAGGGGGAGAGTTATGTCACAAAGACAGTTCTTTAAAAGATAGGGGGCAACAGGTAGCATGTAGGTTGTTCGATGATAGTAACCATTCTCTGTAGAATCTTGTACAGTCTGCACACTGACACTACTTAATTTCCTACATATTATAGCTTATATTAGGAGCCTAAGCTTAAATATTATAGCGAGTGTATTTGTAGCTGAGTGTCCCTTTGGGTTCCGGAGAGTTGTAGATCAATTGACACACCTATATAGTAAGACCGGTGCTAAGCACCTTTTATCTTCCTACAATACTGCCTCCTGGTCGAGTACCCCTCCGATTACAATATGATCGAAGCCCCTAATGATCTACTATGAAATCCTAAGGCTTCTTATAACCCCGTAGGCTTTTCGACGGCCGGCCTTTTATACGGAGCCCAATAATGCTAGACCTCATACCTATCTGTATGGTATCTGACGGGGCGGTAAATGAAGTAGTCAAACCGAGCTGGCAGTGCAGTTCCATTCACATCGGAGCAAGCAACACCAACAAATGCCCCGGTAAAACTCCCGTGTACCTGGTGTCCACCGCACTCATCAGACACGATGGATGCATCGAATACTGGTCCGAACTTCTGCAGTTCCTGTTCGTTCTCAAGGGCATACCAGAACTGCAGTTCTCTACCTCGGACAGTGACGGCTAACTTCACCTTCCGCTCGTTGGGGATTTTCTTCGGCTCGGGGAAAGGACGTTCGAGTCTTCCAAGGGGCCAAGATGCTTCGGACGACATGATGAGAAGCTCGCGCTGCCCGTCCGAGTGGGCCGTCACCGTCAGATAGAAGAAGTTGTAGCGACTGTAGTAGGCCGTGAGGCCGGCAAACTGCCGCTCGTCTTCCGGCGAAAACTCTACCACGGTCTCAGCGTCGTAGGAGAAGTGCTCTTGCCGTCTAGCTATGAGGGACTGCTCGAACCATGAGCCAATAGACTCGCGGCCGAAAAGTGTGAGCCTGCCATCTTCGAGTGCGAATATGCGACCTGTCTCTGGCGTTCGTAGCCATTGGAAATCTTTGTGCAGCTCGCCAAATGTGTACTTTCTCTCGGCCCAATACGGCTCGTCGTCCCGCGCGCCAGGTAGATCGACGAATAGAGATGGGACCGGCCCGTTTTTGACGTAGAGCCAGTCGTCTTGCCAGAACGCTTCCTGGATAGCTGTCTCGCGACCTAGCACGCAACGGCGCTCCTGGGTAGTCGGACGGCCAGTTAGATGCACCAGGTACGTCTTCCCATCCGGAGTCTCGACTATATCGCCATGGCCAGCTCTCTGCAGCGCAGCGAAAGGCTGGTCCCTCGACGAGAGGATCGGGTTTTGTGGATGCACGGTGTAAGGACCCCAAATATCGCGAGAGCGGGCAAGCGTGCAGGCATGGCCGTACCCAGTGCCCCCTTCAGCCGTGAGCAAGTAATACCAGCTATTTCTTTTGTATAGATGCGGGCCCTCAACCAAATCTAGGTCCGTGCCGTAGAATATGTTTTTCCTCGGCCCGATGAGTTTCCCTGCGGAGGGGTCAAACTCCTGTAGTACGATACCGGCAAAGGACCGGGGCCGGGCGCGATGATCCGCCAGCATGTTGACGAACCACTTTCTGCCGTCGTCGTCGTGGNAAGAGAGACGGGTCAAACCCCGACGAATTAGCAAAGACGGGGTCAGACCAGGGACCCTCTATCGTAGGGGACGAAACGATGTAATTGTGAGTATCCTTGAAGGAGCCATCCTTGCGTTTTACATCTGTGTATACAAGCCAGAACTTCTCGCC
>JAPUUL010000793.1:0-13898 GCA_029590625.1 Lasiodiplodia mahajangana
CGCCGGGTTCCCGACCCACTCTCTGGAGTAACATAAGAGACACTCGTGATAGGTTCAGCCATTGAAGTCTCATGGGCGGCTTTGGGAAGCCTGGTGCCCCAGTCGCCACTAAGCGCTCGCCGGTTCAGTTTAGCCATCCGGTCTTGTTCGTTGTCAGTAGACTCATCGTCATTCTCCCGCAGTATCGCTCTTTGTTTCTGCATAAAGGCAGCTCCAGTGGACATCGTCCGCCTAGGAAATTCATTGGTAGGCCGCAACGCAGGTTGCCGCATTCCAATTGAATATCTTAACCGTCCTGCTGCTTCCGAATATAGTGAAGATGGTGAAGAGTCGGCACTGACACTGATGGATCGTCGTCGACTATGTGAAAGTCCTTCTGTTTGAAAACTGGCCAAGGTACGGGACGGCATGAAATCTTCAGGTCGCAAACCAGGGGCCCAGCCATGTCGAAGGGTGACCCAAACTGCCGAAATCGAAATGAAGGATTTCTGCCACTCCTCTACTGGTAAAGTGCTCCTCCTCGTTTGGCCCTGGTCACTGGACGGCGAATTGGGAGGTGAAAAGCTCTGGGAGCTCGATGGGTATCGGTTAGCAGACTGGCTAACAGTCGTGTAGGTCTCGGGTATTGTGAGGGAAGTACTAGTGAGTGTCGCAAGGATGGGATGGCGCCGACAGTTGGGATCTACGATGCTGAAAGTGAACTTGGTATCGGATAACTGGGGCTTCGCTGAGTTCGGAATAGGCGAGGTTGGCGTGCCTGGCAGTGAATTGGACACGGTCTGCTTGCGAACCCACCGAGCCGTAATAGTTGTACCCATGGCATCAGTCGAAGTGAATTCATAGGAATAAGAATTCCGATTGGATCGAGTCGTAGCTACCCAGACCATCCCATCAGCCATGACAATTTCTGCCTTATCCTCGCTTTTCGACGGGCTCAAAACAGCAAGCAAATCACGTTCCACTATTCCACCTTCGTCACCGTCGCTTTCGGAGCCCGAAGCATGTGAAGCATAATCTTCGCTCTTGACCAGCATGATATCTTGACCGCTCAGCTCTCTTTTAATCCCAGCAACCAGAGGAAGGCGCTTTAGCAGTGGTGCCATCATCGATCTGGCACCCGCAAATGACGGGTAGACATCGATGGTAGGACGAGGGCGGAATCCAGGTGCGACCTGCTGAATCTGAAGCACGAGGTTTGGACGTACGTGGATAATCTTCTGCTTAGTCCGTAACTTTGGGGGTGGATGAGCAAGTACATATGTAGTACCTCTCTGGGGGCCAGACCGGCGTTTTTGACGAACTGGGGACGACACTTTACTAGCATCGGTATCAGAGATAATTGACGCCTCATCCTCACTCATAGCTTCCAACTGCGAAGGTAGCAAATGGGCCTTGGGCTCGGCAGAATCCATCAAACTGTTGCCCAATGCTTGAACTACGGGCTCCGGATAGGTCCTAGACTTCTTCAAATCGGGTACTGCGTCATTGTCACGAGGTAGCGACGTCCCTGAAGGAAGAGTTGATGCTCTGTTTGCAGGCGGGGAAAAAGTTGAACGCAGGAGAGGATTGCGCAGATTACTAGGATTCGCTACAGCTTGCGACGTGCGTTTAGAAAATTCGTGACCGTGTAAGCTAGCCCCAGAATGGAGGAACATGTCGATAAAACTTTCTTCGAGGCCGTTACGCGGACATCAGGACCGGGAGGGTTTAAGGAAATACGGTGGATATGGATAGCTTCACTCAGCGGTGAGTGGCAGCCCCATCAAGGAACAGTTATAAACACAATCTAGGTGAGCAAAAGATGGATCCCCAAGCCAGCGGGCCACAGCCGAATGCGGAAAACCCAGAAGTCGTGGGTGATATATATCAGAGTAAGAGAGCAGTTCATAAAGGAGGGTAGGTATAAGACAGGCCCGGCCCGGTATATTCTCCAAGGGATGGTGGTAAGGAAGACGGTGCAGAGCAGGATGCTAATATTGTTCAGGAAGATGCTTTATGAAGAACGAGACCCGGAGACGGATGCGAATGAGCCCGTCCCGAATGCGAAAACCAGTGGTACGACTAGATGTGGTATGAATAATGAAGCTGAGGTACAAACCACTAGACCAGGCCCCGGATCGCCAGCGCGGCGCTAGTTGCCGAATGACCAGACTAGTATTACCGGAATTCGCGTCTATGTTGCTTGATTGTGAGATGCCGAGGTCGAAGATCTTGTTAGTCGATGTTAGCGCGAGAGGGAGACGATTCGAGATTCGAGCAGCAGACAAAACGTAGGCCGGCTAGGAGAGGTTGAACGGTGGTATTATTAAGCTTCGACGCAGTTCGACCAGATACTTCGATTGGAATGATGAGGCTTTTTGGAAATTCGTTCGACACACACGTAAGACAGTTGGTCGGCCAGAGTCGTAATCAGAAATCAATTGCGTAGCATGCGAGATGAGTGTGGAAATTAGGTGTGTAGGTATTGCCAGCCCGGAGAATGATTGCACCAGCTCTGTCGACAGAGTGCGTTAAACTAGGTGGATTGAAGATTGTGCTGCTAGGGAAAATACGCAAAACGTTTAGGCTTATTAGAAGGAGACGGGTCGAAAGGAAAAAGTGAGGCTGGGTTTGGCCATGTTAGGTAGATTGAAACAGACCGGCTGAGCCAACCTCTGGCTGGATTGATGACAGTATGGTGCCATGGGTTGGATGGGTTGGCAGGAGGTTGCAAAATCCTTGGACCATGAAGAAGAGTGGGGCCAGCGTATCCGTATTCACGACCTCCTGTCTGGTCTGTCTGTCCAGAAGTCTGTCCTGGCAAGGCAAGGCACTTCAGATGATCAACACTAGCTACGGCTACGGTGGCACGGAATCTTCCGCAGGCCCACCCCGACCACCTGGATAGAGCCTGGATAGGCTAATCGGGCGACCAGCCTACCTACAGTACCTATCTTTAGTTTTGGCCTTAGGCAGGTACCTAACCTACATACCTAAACCACCTGCCACTGAGGTGTACATACAACAGCTACATTCGGGACTGTACGGCAGCATACTACACACACTGGTGTAGGAGTACCACATACCTATATGGGATGCAAGCCGACATCTACCTACCCACACACATTATACTGACAGGTCTGTATGACAGGTAAGGTAAGCACAAGCGCATATAACACATTTCGACATTATTAGACATCTAAAATAGGGTGTCGAGGGTGTCACGTTCGACTCTTATAAATATGCCCGGCGCGACTAGCGTAAGAGTCTTAAGCCGCTCTGGGTATCGTAGAGGCTGTCGGCGCCTTTGCTACTCAATTGGCTCCGGAACCATCGGTGAGGAGCTGTCCTTAGGGCTGGAAGAGATGATTAGCGTAAACCCGTCGGAGTTTTTGATTATGAACTCGCCCGCCCGGGAAAGAAAAATGTCCCGGTCCCGAGGTCTCAAAAAGAGAGGTTTCGTGCAGTTGGAATATACATATGCACAGCGCCAGACTGCACCAAGGATATCTCGGAGTCAATCAATGCGCCAGACTGCGTCAGTCCCATTTGTGTGCATCGAGGATTGAAGGGCGATACTGAGTCAGCGGTGTACAATGAGCAGAAACAGTGAGGTCACTATTGCATAATGCGTCCATTGATGATTGCATGATTACAGAGAGTTTGATCCATCCGATTATAAACGTACTGATCTACTGAATTAGACATCAATCAGGTTGCACAGAGCTCGCAAGACGGTATGTATATACCCAGGTACCAAGTAGGCAGGCCGAGGTACCAGCTTTCCGCCCGGGTCCATGAAACTTAGACAAGGTTTCTTTCGTCCTGTATCCCGGGACCGTGAAGGTGGGATCTGAAGCTTTACTAAATTTAATATTGGCAGATCGAAGAGGCTATCATCAGCTATGCCATACTACCTATTAGACACCTAGTAAACCAAGCCGACCTACCTTGGATGTGACTTGTTTGCCCAAACAGGAGGGCCTATTGTTGTTACAATGCCATATAGCCAAATAGGGGCTAGACTCGGCATCTCATCACCAAAAATGATCTACCCATGTGCCGTTCTAGCGTAGGCCATGTAGGTACCGTATGCGCATGCGTTCACGTATCGGGTAGTTATAGCTGCAATTAAGCCTAAGCCACACATTTTACGCGCGCAAGCCACATTCTCTCGCCACAACATACCTGTAGACCCTCGCCAGTGCCAACGATTTGGGTACATCAACAAGCAGATTAATCTTAGCCTCCTTAGGTACGGTATGCGTATGTGGTGGACGACAAATTCCACATGATGCCTTTTTTCGTCGACGACGCTCGTCCCTTTCGATCATTGGCTGGTATATTTCTTTTCTGGAAGGCATACCTTCTTGCAATTGCTCTCGGTAGCGGCGTGAGCCCAGCATATGATACATCCAGTACTTTGCTGACTAGCCAGGCCACGCACCATGAATCCGTATTTGATCTAGCTACGAGACTGACGAGATGGGACGCCATCTACTTCATCCAAGCTTCTCGGCGTGGATATGTGTTTGAGCAGGAATGGGCTTTCGCAAGCGGGTTGCCCACCGTCATATCTTTTTTAGCAAAAGGCACGTCGCTACTCTTCGCATGTAAAGGCTATACCGACTAACTGATTATTATAGTTCTGGCGAGTTTTGGCGTTCCAAAAGGCGACAAACTTGAGCCACTTATAGGCATTTTCGTGGCTAATATATCGCATCTGCTGTCTGCATTTGTGCTATACAAGCTCAGTTTGACTGTCTCGAAAAACTCGAAGCTGTCCTTGATCTCGGCTATGCTTCATATTCTATCCCCTGCGGGTCTGTTTCTCTCGGCACCATACAACGAGTCCCCTTACGCTCTCCTCTCCTTCATGGGCTACCTCTTTTTTGCGAAGGCCGTCTTGAGTGATGGGCGCACTCTGGCCCATAGTGTGAGCTTAGTGGCATCAGGCTTGTGGTTCGGTTTTGCCGTCAATTTTCGGAGCAATGGAACACTCAACGGCATTCTCTTTGCCATGGAACTCCTCCATGAAGTATCGCTCCCACCCACTTGGAGCAGTATCCAAAGAAGATTAGCTCTGATTGCCGGAGGCTCTGCCGTCGCAGTTGGGTTTGTGGCGCCCCAGGTTATTGCATATCGAACCTACTGTTACGATGTGGCTGAGTCTGAGCTCCGGCCGTGGTGTACCAGGCGACTCCCTAGTATTTATACCTTTGTGCAAGAGCGTTACTGGTAAGGAGAAATGACTTAATTCCCTGAAAATGCTGACCCCTGGTAGGAATGTTGGCTTTCTACGCTATTGGACTCCAGGAAATATCCCCCTCTTCCTCTTAGCTGGCCCAATGTTGTATATCCTAACCAAGTCGGGGACAAATTTCCTCCTCAATCCCGGTGTTCTGAATCCAGGAACGCAGCGCACTCCAACCTCGAAATATCAGGTTGGATTTCTTGGGTCTATGGCATTAACCCAGCTCATTCTGACAGGCCTTGCTATTACAACTTACCATGTTCAAATCATTACGAGAATATCATCTGGCTACCCGCTCTGGTATTGGTGGCTAGCAAGATTACTTTCCGACAGCAAGACAGCAGGTACTGGCAGGAATATTGTACTATTTATGATCATGTATGCGAGTGTACAGGGTGCTCTTTTCTCCTCATTTCTTCCCCCGGCATAAAGCGAGATACAGTGAGGTATAGAATACGCTACGTAACGGGCGCAGGAGAACGGGAATAGCCATACCTCTCATAGAGCAACACATATGCTATTTCCACTAGTATTTCAGAATAGAAGACTATTAGTGGCTGCACAGCAAAGACCGAGGCTATTCTCATCAACACAAGATGAATATGATGTAGTGGTGTAGGATCTGTAGGTTCCTAGCAAATGTAAAGGGCCTTTCACCTCGACCTAGAGACATCCATTTCTGAAAATTAGAATATGCGTTCGCATCTTCTCTGCTCAGGAAATTTTTATTTATTGCGCGTATGTCAAGCACACATAGGATTAAGCGTCCCCTTCCTCACTCGACTTCCAGTCATTTAGTGATGTTTAACTAAGTTATACTGGTCTCGCCTCGTGGCTTGGTATTCGTAATACATGCTGAACGGTTTCTCCACGGCCCTCGAGTTAATATGACCCGAAACTGCTGAGAGGATGATGCCTTCACTCTAATATTTCTTCTAGTCAAGTCATCATTACACCTAGAGCGAAGACTACAACTGCGATGATAGGATCCTCATGCTATAGTGTATAACTCCGAACTCTCCTGGAGTTGCCGTTCGTATAGAGACATCAGTGTTGTTGTTATAACAGACTTGATAGCACCTATAAGCCTGATCCTGACTATCTGCTACGTGTTCGCTTTTTGTTAATATTTGTTGCCTCATGACAATTTATTCACTCCATATATATGCATCATGGCCAAGGAAGTATGCTGCTTACATGTACCAGCTACTAGCCAGGGCCGAATCACAGTCGGTCGCGCACTTCGTGGCTCTGTGATCTACCAAGACTATAATGGGTTCTCGGCATAGCTAGACCCGTGAGTATAGCCGATATGCCTTACCTTCCACCTTTTGAGTATGTTAGCGAGCTCATCGGTGTCACTTAAATGGCGCTCTTCCGGTTGGTCGAGGTGTTACAAGACGTGATGATGAACTAAGAGCAGGGTCGAATTATTTAAGCAATGCTTATGTGAATATAAACCTTACCCGTTTCCCAATGATGGTATCGATTCCGGATCTACGCATTATATGTCTTTTACTACCTTTGGACGTTAGAAATATCGAGGCCAATAAACATAAAACGACCAGCTGTTTCACTACATGTATGCTAGGCCACCTAGGTAAGTACTGGTTATGACAAACAACGGCTAACAACATCAACCACTAGGCATAGTAGACACATAATACTTGATTACGTGGAATTAATTTCAGTGGGCATTTAGCTTGGTTATCTTGAATAGGTGGTGTTGTGGCTTATGAAGTAGGTAGAAGTAACTTGACATCATAGTATGCGGGCTATGATCGACGCTTGACGGGATCTAGATCTGGACTGATAGGCTAAGAGAGAATCCTCTATTAGTCCATGCACGCATATGATGAGCTTCTCTTTTAACTGACTAGGCGAGATACTTAGACTTTCTTTCCCGTTGATCCGGGCGTGGTGATGCTCCGTCTATCAAGCCGAGCATCAACTACATTTCGGATAGCTCTTTATCGCCCCCATGAGCCTTCCTTGGCAACTATCATCTTTGTAAATGATGTCGACACTCGTGTGAAACCCGCTATATTCAGGGAAGGGAACTGTAGAGACCACGATAGGGCCTATACGTCACTCACACCCATCCTTCTTTGTAACCAAGGATCACATCCCGTCGCTGCAGCATGCGGGTAGAGCTTCTTGATCCGGCCCCTCCCTGTGGCACCGGCGGCAACGAGACGGCTCGCAATGTAACACCCGTCGGGTGGCTGCGGGAGTGCGGAGTCGATGGAAGGATGCTCTCTCCCTGCCCCTTCTCACGGAGCTCGCTAGCTTATCTCGGGTGCCGTTTGAGCTGATGATATTTCTGAGACGCGCCTGAAGTTTGACTTCGCTGGGCAAGGTACTACCTATGGCTTGTATAATAATCGCGGAAGAGGTATGTAGACGACATTAAGGTTGCTTGGTAGATCTATATCCATTTGACGCACTCAGAACATGACTACGGTAGGGGGGGTAACACACATTTCACCAAGAGACCAGGTTCACCAAGGAAGCGCAAGGTTCCGAATTGCGGTATGAATCTACCTACTGCATCCCACAGGTTTTGAGGAACCCTCAGAAGCAAGGGCAATTAACCTATTATATAGAAGCAAGCAAGCATCCAGTGACCTGCTGCATTGGAGATTCATGCGATGGAATCCCGTCTGCGGGGTAGGTAGAGAGCATTGGGGTATTCCTGCCACACCGACAGCACGAGCATGGTATCTGGTATCTGGTATTGGTCGGGGGCTGGAATTCCCGGACTCTCAATGTGTTCAACATTAATCCGATGTGGAGGGGAGTCGGTCCGGAAACCGTGGATTTCGGATCAACAGGGTCTTCAGATCGAGTCATCGACAACCTGGGTTATAGTAAGCTTTTCTTGGACCACGCAGTAAGCAGCTATGATCTTCTAGGGTATATGGAGGCTATCAAAGACGGCGGTTTGAGGGATGCGGATGGCAATCCTTGGCCCTAGACAAGGGGGAGCTCCTCGAAGAGCACCCCACACAGCTCAAGTTGGCTTGGTAGCATTTGGTCTAGCTGTGAGATCGCGTTCCCGTGATCGCCGGCTAGGGCTGCGCGAGATGTAACCATAGCCTCTATTTTTTATGTGGTGAGTCGCGAGTAGATTTACACAAGTATAGGAATCATTGTCCCTAGGTGCAATGAAAGATACCTTCGCTATGCCAAGTTATTATGGCAACTTGGTGTTTTAATCTGTTATTAAGCCCTGAGTCAAATAGGTACTGGTCTGTCTTACACTGTAACAAACCCGCGAGGGCATGTTTTCTTTTCCCTCCCTTTCTCGTGAGGTTAGACTCAGACAGGTCATTCTAAGCTTCGGTGCATAGAGGCATTGAAAATTCAGAAGGATAAACAATGAATTGTTTTAGTATGCCTGCTTGCTTAGACAGTCGATGAGCGTACAAAGGTAAAGGTGACTTGGAATGTGAGAGTTCGCGGCTGATGTAACAATTGACATCCATCTCCGTTTGTTGTCGGCCAGGTGCATTCAGATATTACCTGCGTCGCATAAATGGTTTCAGTATTGCCGGCATATTTTGATAGAAGCTGTGTTGCACAAATGTTCTTAAAGATATGTTTAGATATAATGATAGGCCTGCAGTTTGCCGCTTAAGACATGAAGCATGGTTTGCTCAAGCGAATGCCACACACTGTTCCAGTTATGTCGGGTGTTGACGGTAATTAATACATAACAATGCTACCCAAAGACATCAGCATAAATTTCCTGTTGTTTGTGACAAAGTGGTATCCTGGAATAGCCATTGCTCTGTTTGGTCAAGGTCGTTTGAAGNCCCCCCCAGTCTCTGTACAGCTGCATGGTGCACGACTGGCGTTGCAATTGCTACACAAACTACATGTGTGTGGTTACCCTCCAATAAGAAAAAGAGGGGGGGAGGCTTGGGATGTCGTTTCATGCGCCAACGGTTTGTGCCTCTTATTCGGTATCATACATATTTACGGACATACCTAGGTATGGCCGCAGCGAAAAAGGGAAATGAAAATACCGGATGGATGGTAAGGTGAAAGCCGACTGACCGGTTGGGTCCATCATAATGATTGCTCAGCTTAGCATGACGCCAGAATAATATGAATTTTGTAGTCTATTCATGTACTACTAGCTATAGTAATATATTAGTACATGAAGAAGATCTTAGTTTTATATAGTAGTTCATGCAGCAGCTAGAGCTTATTAAACAATCGGCATACGTGCTCTGAGTGTATCCCTTGTATGAACGCTGCGTTGGGCATCGTCTTGGGAGGGACTCGCATAGCGGCGTTGGCTTCATCCTAATCCTCGAACAGTTTCATTGTCGTCTGGTCTCACTCGACGTCGAATATAAACTACTAAATATGTCGCATCTGACCGTTATTGCGCTCGGTGCACTGGGGGTAGTAACCTGTCATTTCTGGTCATTACTTTTTTGGGGAAGATCTCGAGAAGCTGATTGCCCGCTAGTTGAGCGCTACTGAATACCTAGTTTCCATTATTTCCGGGTAAGACGGTTTGAAGCGCGATCCACGATTCTTGGTGGAACCATTGATGAAAATAAGTAACAATTTTCGTAGCAAATTGGAACGAACCAGAACCAGTCAATCATGGTAGCGGGCTCAATAATAATACTTGCGGGGGTTGGCATGTTTTGATAATCATCTTCCTGTGGTAGAGAGTGAGGAGAGGAGAAAAGTAGCTAGGTAGGTATTACACTGCTATACAATACACGTGCGCATGCACAACATCAAAGCAGATGCGACAACGGCAAATTCCTGACCAACTACAGCGGAGAACAAGACTATGTTTAAGACAGGCCTCATACTGTGTAAGTGACCTTGACTTGTAGGTAAACCAAGAAAAATATCTTGCGGGTCGTTAATAGCAGCCGAAAAGCCTGTTTTCTTGAGAATATAGGTAGAGCGTACATAAAATGTGCAATACTTGACGAATTAAAATTTAATTCCCGAATTATGTACCTATGTTTGCACTCCGATCTGGGTAGTATCGTGCGTAGGCAGGTAGATACCTGTACCCTGACTTATAAGGGGTTTTGCAACAGGGATAACATGCTCCCACTTCAGGGGTTATCTCCAATATGCCGTACCTCTCTCTACCTACCTACATACATACCTACATATGTAGATGTCCATGTGCCCTGGGCCTCTCCCCTGACTCCCCTCCATCTCCGTCTTCACTTTGGTAGCTTGGTAAAGCTTGCTAATAGTTCCTGAATGGTGGGATAGGTAGGTAACGAGACACCCTAGTAGAGCTTATTCAGAGTTTCGAAGTGGACTGTTAGTGGCTATAGTTTGGAGATGGTTCCTCGGCACCAAGATGCGCGTGGCTTAGTGTTCTTCTAAATATCTCTTAGTCTCATCTAATGATCCCGACCTGGCAGGATTATCCAGGATGTACAAGAGTGGGTTCAAGTGCTGCCATATTGAAATGAGAATGACCTGCGACTTTCCCGTATTATATCATATAGGCGCTAGTATAACCCCTTCCTCTCTGCATGCATGGTGCGGATTGGATCCCCAATTTTCATATAGTGGAAGAACACTCACCTTTTCGCGTTCCTTTGGCAGTCCTGCGAAGAGAGTTTTCACTCTTCCTTCTAACTCCCTCAATAATACGACCCGCCTGCGACCTTCAAGCTCGGTTCAGCTCTAGCTACTTCGGTGTGAGGCTGTGTCTATTGAGCCAAACGCATATAGTATAAGTACCCCTGAAGCCTAGGGTGCGGATCCTTCAGGAAAAGACGGACGATATTTGGCCTCATATTCTAGGAAGCATCTGACCATATCTTTTTCATACCGGCTCATTGGGTCTGTTGGCGGCCGGCGTAGGACGCGTTCGAGGTCTCTACGAGCAACCGGAGAGGGGAAGGACTACGAGTTACCGAGTCAAAGCCATCACCTCGCTAACAATGTCCGATTGAATATGCACCGGCCTTGAAGTGAACAGCCCCCAAGAGGATCGATCACGACGTCTCATCTAATCAACCCTTACCGGCTCCTCGGTAGCCGAGATTCCCTCCACGGTCAACGGCGCTGATAATAACGTGCATTACGACCGTACTTGATATCTGCACAAGCGCCTTGACAAGCCACTTGATAACACCCTTTGGGCGATGTTCAATCATCTAAGCTTTAATCACTAATAAAATAAGAGGGGAGTGCGACGAGGAGGCTACTGTTCGACAACGGAGAGGCGCATGCTGTCAAACCCGTCTGTTATTCAAGATGGGTGGCGGGATAAAGTCTAAGTTCAAGTTCCCTATACCGGGTCGATCTAGTAAGAAGCAACAGGTGCCTACTGTTTCTATTTCGGGCCCTCTATCGAAAGCGCAAAGGGTGCTAGGGGCAGATGGAATCAATATCGGATCCTCAAGACTAGCAGTCGACCCTGGCCGGTCTTGGGAAACAGCCTCGACTGGTGGCATCAGCGTATCGATATCTGAGAGCAGCGCAAGCCAAGCCACGCATGAGACGGGTTTCGAGCAGGAAGACGGAAGGAGAACTCGTTGGGAGGAGGAGTCGGCGATTATTCCACGACAAATTCGAAGCGCGCATGGCCTTGGTCAGAGAGGGTTGACGTCGAAGCTATCGATTGGAAATGGGTCGCGTGATAATATAACGAGCGCGTCTTCACGAGGCAGACGACTATCGACATCGACAATCGATACCCATTACGACTCGACGAAAATGCCTCTTGCGATATCCCAGCAAACATCGAACTCAGCTATGGCGAAGGGTCTCCCGACGAAGGTTAACGAGCTTCTCGATGTGGATGGGACTTTAGCTGGTGTACAAGCTGGGAAGAAAAAGAACAAGCCTGCCAAACTCGACCTCTCACGTTTACGCCCGAAGGGATATCGAGACCGGATCAGAAACGCTCCCCACGTCGAACCGATCCTCGGTAACAATTATGTCATGCGTTCACCATCCGTCATGTCACAGGTGCCGGAGTCCCCCCCCTAAGGGAACTCCGCGAAAGGCCATAAATCAGCAACTAGCGACGCGACAGTCACCTCGGTCCAAGGGTATCACTGACGCTACTGGCTTACACCAACTCTACCATCATTATGAGCAGATGTCGTTTCAAAAAGAGGATACCCTGGAAGAGGAAGACGAAGGGGAACAACATTTACCAATACATTCGGAACGTCGGATAGGTAGACTAAGGCCGGCGAGTACGTTTACGCATAGTCTGATTGCTCCGCTACCCATGGAATTACCTTCTGGGCAGGAAGCAAGGTGGGGACACTCTCGCGGTAACTCCCAAGATAGTAGGATAACTGGCTCGATAGCCGAATCATCCGGGGGTCTCCAGGTCCATTCTACTTCAAGAAAAGACTATGCTGGCAGTGTCTCTAGTCGCCATACACGGACGTCTAAAGCATCACCGTCAAGTAAGAGCCTATTGGAGTCAGATCGACTGCAAAATAGCGTCTTATCTCTATCAGACTCTTCCGATGAAGAAGCCACCGAACCAACACCGCCGGCGCATTTCTCCAGACGTGAAAGCGGCACGCATTACGCAACCTCGGAAAATTCAAACCCGAGTAGGAGTCAGCAGAGCCCAAATTCTTTGCACGGAACCGCGAATTCAAGAAGATTCACGCCGTCGCTCAATCAAGTGGACGAGCACCTTGCTGTCAGGGCTGCATCAAGGAGTCAAAACAGCCGCTCACCATCAAATACTTTAAACTCTAGTCACTCTTCTATGAGTACCCTAACCCCAGCGCATTTGTCGCCATCGGCTCCCGATTCCACCGAGACCGTAAATACGCTTGGTTCCTTGCATCAGGCAGGCTACGGCGTCCAACATGCAAGGGCGGTGTCGTTTGTGCCATTAGTTTCCACAGTCGAAGCTGCCTCTAAGGTTCCTGTTTCCGAAGGTGGCCATCACTTAGATCAAGTCCTATTACGACAGAACAGTACCGCTACATCGCATTTCTCCCGTTCCTCGGATCAACCTACGCCACCACTATCACCTAATAGCGTAGAATTTTACGTGAAATCTCGCGAATCGCTTCAAAGGGACGCAATGACAAGTGGCTCCAGTGAGGCGCATAATGCGCGCTTAATGGCGGTGACGAGGCAAGAGGAGATGCTGTTAGCGGCGCTGCGACAGAAGCGAGCTAAGATGCGTGAGACTGTGATTTCCGAAGCCGAGGAGGATACGAAGAGTCGAACGAGCCGCTCAAGTCGGAGTAGCTCTATAAGCGCGAATAGGCCAAATACAACCAACGGCAAGGGTGTGCCCGGACGGCCAAATCCGGCTCCAATGGGCTGGTCGAAGAGACCCTCCTCGCGCCTTGGAGGATCTCGAGAAAACCTTCGCGAAACTAATCAACATAATGGTTTACGCAGGGAGCTGCGCGACGTGGATATACCCTCGACGACGAGTCGTAGCGATGTGACCGAGAGAACCTCGACGTCAGCAACGGCATCTACGACTTCGACGACGTTTGATTCGCGCAACGATCAGATCCTCTTATTCTTGGACCAGCACACTGATAGTGCTACCACTGCCGGCTCAAGTGTAGACTTCAGTGACGACTACATGGAAGATAGCGACGGGGAAGACCTCATAGTGAATGAACGACGCACTAGCCGCATGCAATCCCGGCGTGAAAGCGCG
>JAPUUL010000794.1:0-13885 GCA_029590625.1 Lasiodiplodia mahajangana
CAATCGTATATCCGCTGATCAATGGGCCGAGGCAAGGCCCTAGGAAAAAAGTACTTGTAATAAGCACCGTCGCGAGCCCCCCCTCCGTGCTCCATATNCCCAAACATCAGCGATCGTGCCAGCTCCAACGGCGAGAGCCGGTGACCCAAAGGTCGCCGAAAGGACGCGCAAAATAAGGAGACTCTCGATATTCTTGGATAGTCCCGCACCCGCAGTGAATAGAAGGAAGATGGGAAGTGTGATGAGATAGACGGCTTTACGGCCCCTTGTTTCGGAAATAGGGCCACCTATGACGGGCCCGAGTGCTAGGCCCAAAGCGTAGAGTGAAAGCCCCAGGAGAGAGACGGAGCTGGAAACGTGAAATTCATCCATTACCGCCCTAACGCCAGCGGAGTATATGGAGGTGCCAATGGACCTAGATTCATCATGAGTTACATGGTCCTACACGTTGAGATGGGGTTCCCACTTACACGGAGAAGCCATACAGGGCTGGTAGCATGGTATGGTATATCCTTAGCCCCAAGCTCCAGTTCTTGGGGTTTGCTGGGTCGGCTAAACCATCCCAGTCGATGAGAGCATCGGGCGGCGTGGTGAGTCCGCCTCCCGATGACAGTTTCTCGTCGTCTTTCACAGTTATAGTCGACATGTCGGCAATCGCTTTGGTAGCCACTGAATCAGATAACGCAGATATGTAATAAGATAGGAAAAGGTGTCTGGCGGTTCAGATACACGACGGCTTCGTTTAGTCGAAGGGATAAACCTCATGACAGTAAAGGCAGATTCGGGGTCCGGGATGTCACTCCATGTAGGATAGTGTAGACTATGACAGGCTACGGCTTTGGAGAAGAGAAAAATAAGAAGACAACGGCAGGTTATAAGACCCGCCCCCCTTGCAAGCCATGCATCATTAGCTGAGCAATAATCAATTGTCGAGGGAAGATGATAGGTTCAATGCCTAACAAGCGAAAGGTGATCGCCCCAGAAGCCGAGGCAGGAGTGGGGCCGTAAAAACGCCCCACACCTTTAGTAACTGGCCTCTGAACTCCAACCACTTCAAGGCCCAGCAAAACAACGAAATAAAATCAGGAGAGAATGTTAGGATCTAGTTTTGAATTAAAAACAAAGTTTATTTGCTGTAATGTATGTTTTAGAAGTTTACTACTTAGTTGTGGTGGTGACATAGCTATAAAAAAATCTTGAAGTACATAAAGTATTGGTAATTTGAGACATGTGTGTTGTTTTCCCCAGTCCTGCCGAGGCAACAACAACAAAGGAGCATCGGGGATGTTCCAAGTACCTGGACACCTTAGACCGCCTGAGGAAGACAGCACAACTGACATTGATTATGTTCTGCGGCTGACGTTTGCGTATCTGCCGGAAGAGGACCTAGTGGAGGGCGTTCAGAGGCGTGGGCGCGTTATACATAGGGCCTAACGTGATCCCAAGAATTACGAAGCTATAAAAACACCAATGTTGAACTCCGATATGGTTGATGCATGTAAATAAAATTATCAACACTGAGCTATCCATGGAAGGCGCAAGCTAGATGTTTACCTATTTACGATTCGCTAGTGGTANGCCGGCCGTATGTATATCCCAAGAAGAGCCACAAGAACCCGAGAATATCACGTAGCAACTATTGAGAACCAACCTTCGTATTAGTTCTAATCCACATAACTTCCAATTTTGTGACACTGAAAAATTCCTAGATTAGCTAGCTGCCATAGAGGATGGCCCTTAATTACATGATTGCTATAGTTTGGAGCGTTGCCATCCTCTCCCAAATGGGTTTAAACTTTGTATGGCGCCCCTCCTGTTCCTCGTGAGCTAAATGATTACTAAGAACAGTGGTTTCTTCCCCCATCCTCTCGTGTTCATCAGAGTTGTGCTTCCCTACACGTTTAACACTCTGACCCGTCATCTCCCAGAATTCTCTCACCAGTCCTATTCGCCTGAATATATTTTTCTGGCGGTCTGCACGACGCAAAATCAGGTAGAGCTTGTCCCGCTTCGAATCGATAAGCCCCTCTAACATGTACAGTAGATAGACTCTGTAACTAACCCCCACGGGCTGCTCTTCTGCATACCTTTCATCAGGCATGTCTATGTAGCAGTGGAAGTCACTTAACAAAAAGCCAGAACAACATCGTAGTTCCGTACTTTTCATTGCGTCAATATTCTCGCTGTTCCGCATCATCCAGCAAGGAAATAGCTCACCGCGTAGCATCAGTGAAGCCTTCTCTAAGCTGCCAAAAGAATTATTATATTTGTACCAACATCTGGCATCGACTATTTCGGCTTTTCTCGTATCGGCGCGGGCTAGGCATTTTCTGGGTAAAAACCAGTCAACTTGATGACCACAAAAGGCCCAAGACCAGGATGGCGCATCTTGAGACATTCCTGGATTTGTATGCGCCCACGGCCGGTGGTATGTGAAATGTCTTACCCTATGCCATGTCAAATCGTAGAGAAAAGAACCAGACCAGAGGCCAGCTAGATACAACTCGCTAGGGCGATGTTTAGAAAACAGTTGAGCTATAGCTCTGATGGCAGGGAGTCTATCGGACTCAAAGCTTAGTTGTAACTGATGGAAGTCACGGACCGTTTTTCTCCAGAATGATTCAATGTCTCGCTCATCTGGTTTGCTTCGGTAAGACGAGCTACAAGACGAGAGATCAGACGAGCAGTCTGACCAACTGTCGTGAAATTCATCAAGATCTTCGAAGGCTTCCAATTTCTGGCCTGTCTCATTCTCAGCATTCGAGCGCTCAGTGCGGCCGGATAATGCTTTGAAGAAATTCTGCTTCACACCCTTCGACTCGGGGGCCTTAGGAACGTTCCGCAAATAACCACATCCGCAGGCTGTATGACTGAAACATTCAAAGTGCAGATCATTCTTTGTGAAGAGTAACACCCTTGGGGAAATCAGACGTTCCTGGAAACTCCAGGTGCGTGTGAACAAAGGGGAGGGTTATTTCCATTGCGGATGAAAACCCATTCCCCAGTCGGCGTAGTCGGAATGTGATTTGGATGCGTGTAATGGCAAACGGTGATTTTGAAAACTCAGTTTGGCCACCAATTTGCTCTGAGACGTAGAGAATAATCCCGATGAGCTGCTGTCTCCCCAGCCCGCTGCTAGCGTCACGAAGGCGTTCCTGTGGACATCGAACATCTTTCCCGATTCGTAGGTCCAATCTGATGCATCCCCTTGGATTATGCACACACCATCAATCCATAAATATCGAATGTTGAGGGATCGAGTGAAGCTGACGGTATCTTTGAAAGTCTGTGGTAGGGTCGACCAGAGTATCCGCTGCTTACGTTCT
Organism: Lasiodiplodia mahajangana; assembly: GCA_029590625.1. Classification (NCBI taxonomy): domain Eukaryota; kingdom Fungi; phylum Ascomycota; class Dothideomycetes; order Botryosphaeriales; family Botryosphaeriaceae; genus Lasiodiplodia; species Lasiodiplodia mahajangana. The sequence goes on from JAPUUL010000794.1 coordinate 3,327, forward strand.
GCAAGCGTAGCCCTTGTCGTCTGGCAGCGAGTCTGATCCTTTCCCCAGCAATAACTAAGAGCGACGTATCGAGAGTTTATGGGGATATCTGTGCTGTTTATAAGGACAACATCTTTAGACGAGGGGAAATGGTCCAGGTCAATTAGGCGTGTAGGTAGGAAGGTTCCTGTTGCACCGGCGAAGTTGGCACAGCTGGAGTGCGTCTTCAAGCATTGCGAAATCTGGTCATGGGCCCATGATAAGGTTTGATACGAAGAGGTGTCGATGTCTGATCGGCGATGAGGTATCCCTATAAGGCGTGGTGTACCTCTTTTTGCATATATCTCCGATGGTATGAATATACTGAGCGTAGGGCTACGGTGTTGCTCGACCCCCTTGACCCATACGTAAAATTGTTTGTCGCCTATGAACGGTAGAGACGAAAGGAACTGTAGCCTATACTTCGAGTCTGCGACCACGTTGAAGGCAAGACAGGCGTAGCTTTCCAGCACAGCTGAGACAAGTTGGCATGAAAAACATCTACTCCTCCTTGACTCTTTATAGTACACATCAGGCATATCACATCTATCTTCGAAAACGGAGCTGGTGTGACCGTCCCAATGGCAAACTGTGCAAAGCCTGAATAATTGACAACCGTTCTGATTCCAGTCATCAGGAACATTTATGACAGGAACCTGTCGCCTCAGTTGCCCGCTAATAAGCAATGAGTCTCTGTGCTGGGCCATAGCGTTGGATGGATGATATATAAATCATTCGAATAACTATCCGTTGATTGTGAGGGGGTTGGAAAGAAAAGAGGTGGACTTATTGATAGGTATAAAAGCTTCTTCGTTGGGCAGCATAAAATGCACATTCCTCTAGGATTACTGGAACGAGTCGTGTTGAGATTATGGAGGCTGGTAAAAGCCGGTGGCTGGGTACTTCGACCCACACACATCTGCCATATATTACAGAGGTACCACCCCTCTTTACTGTACCTAGACTTGTTCCTTAAGTAATACTATAATACTGCAACGTCACCTATATGCTCATATACCTACTATTTCAACAAGTCGCGCCTTCGGCGATTGAGACTAAGAGCGTCTCAGCCTTATTATTCATTACCTAGTCTAGCCTAGATACCATTCTATAGTATTATTAACTATAAATGAACGTAGAATCTGATAAGGTTTGCCCATGACATAGTCTACTTAGTAGGCGGCTCCTGTCTTTCAATGGCATTTCTGTTAGGATTGTACGTGTGCATGCGCTGTTTTTCTTTCAACACACCTTCGCTGTTACAATTGTGACAGCTTGAAGCACTCTGGCTGTGCGCGGTCTGTGGCTAGCATCCTGCTAGTGTGGCTGCGCAAGGTTCACCAACGTCAGCTGGGCGCACGGAGCAGCAGGCAAGAGCAGGCCGTACCAAGTGATACGTAGAATAGCTGGAGCGCGCATCTATTTGAAGGCCTATTCTAGATGCAGACCTATCTTTTATTTTCTCTCTTTTCCTGGTCCATAGATTATTCCGTCCCAATACATAGTAATTGCTGATCCTCTGCAATAGCTGACCTTACTGGAACCCCTGGTCTTCTCAGAGCAGTCCATATACCAAACGTTATTCGAAATGCCTGTAGACGATATTTCGACTCGCGATGGTGACAGCGATTCAATGCAAGCCCCCAACAGGCACTATGGGTATGTTCTTAACTGTCATAACTAATGTCATTGCTCCTAACCACCTTTTGCTATAGATTGTGTCTTGTTGGTCTACAGAGTGACATGCGGGATATGATATCGAACTTAGTCCTGGCGGCAGATATATTTACCTTCCCCGCACCGGGGTTGTCGCCCCATGAAATTGACGAAGCCAGCTCCCAATTACTTCGCGAACTCGCGGCATTTTACAACCAACTGAAGGTATATGCAATATATTTAACAATCCATGCACCTTCCTTTTCAACGTCTGGAGGTTTGACCCTAATCCTTTGTAGATTAAGACCAAGCGGTTAATTGTCGTCAGCCATGGGCTCGGTGCAATTGTGGTCAAGCAGGTAAGACGTGACACGATACTCCCCAGGTATGCTACTTAGTATGAATATAGGCGCTGGTCATTGCAAATCGAACAACGAGCTTTCAAGAAGTTCCCATCATAGTATCTCACCTAGTTTGTCCAATCCTTCCCGGCCCTTTCTTGGCCAGCAAAAGCTTATCGTTGCTCAAGGTATTCCTCACACCGCCAAGTCCGTCCAATGAAGCGTCCCCCACCCTCGAAACGATCATCCAGCGTGTGATTCCGTCCACGAGCCTAACTTCCGAACCATGGCTGAGAGAGCTTGCCACTCACATTGATCTTATTTCAGCCGATTTCGGCTCTATAGACCGACAATATCACATCGTGAATGTCGATACTTCCGTTGTATGTGCGATCTCCTTTTTGGAGCGTTATGACTAGAACTTGTCGCAAAGTTCTCACAGTGCCTCAACAAACAGGAATTTCAAACAAGATGTCTTGACCCGGAAGCCCATAGCGGGATAGCTACCGGGCTACACGACCGCTCGAATGCCGAGGCCATATACAATAGCATGTATAACCTAATACACTTATACAATTGCTTGGCTCCATTGCCGCCTCGAGGGAACGGTTAGTACCTGCACTTATTCTCGGATTTGATTTCTTTTGAGGCAGCTAATGCTCACCTGCCGCAGATACCTTCTTCGAGGTCTCCAACTACCTACATTGCCTTGAGCGGCTCTCGTGGTCATGGCGTCCGATAACGGAAAACCAACAGCCACAATACGAGCCAATAATAGACACAGAGGTGAAACAGCAGCTCGTGATGCACTTGGGACTCGATGAGCGCGAGAAGGGAAACCACCCAACATCAGTGTGCCTATTTGGCCCGCCGGGCTGCGGGAAAACTTCGTTCGTTCGAAGTTTTCCTCGCGCTCTCGAGAATTACAAAAACATAGTCACTGTCCAGTTCGAGAAACGGGATTTTCAGACGACCCATCCATCCATCACTGACATACTAAAGTCACTCTCTCGCCAGATCCTTTGTCACGTGCCATCTGCCTTCTCAAGTATCAGCAGCTACTACCAGCTCATTAGCAATCACACCGTTTTGACTGAGCACCTGTTGTGGTCTTTGGTGCGTCATATGTTAAGGGGGTTTCGATACCGGCTTGTTCTGCTCGTAGATGATATTGATGACTGGTTTTGGCCATTCAAAATTCTTTTGGAAAAGCTGGAAACTTTCAAGGAATCCAGCCCGTTCGGCTTACATGTTATCTATACCACCATTGCTGACGGGCGGCGTCTAATATCAGGACCATCTCTCAGTATAGATCTGGCTGAAGAAGCGACACAACGACAAGTTACCCACAAGCTAATGAAGAGAGTAATCGGCAACCGGCTACAAAGCGACTTTATTGAAACAGCCATAAACTCTGAACTGCAAACCATATCGGATAACTGTCTTACGAGTTATCTATTTGTGAAACAAGTGAGCCGACTTGCCACGGTTATCACACCGTCTATACTCAGCAAGGTGCTGCCTGAACTGCCACATAGCAGAGAGGGCATTTACCGAGCTGAGCTAGAAATGTTGGCGGGGAAGAATCAGGATGTCTTACAATGGTCTTGGAGCTCCCTATCTTGGCTAGTGCAAGCTGCTCGGCCACTAACCATCTCGGAATTATCCGTGGCCGTTGCATTACATCAGATGAGTACCGAGATTTCAATCGATGAAATCAAGGATCATATCTCTGTTAGGATGTGGGAAGACTTAGATAGCCATCTGGGAATGTTTTTGTGCAGAGAAAAGTCGCAGCTTGTTTTAGTACATGGTACTGCCAAAGATTACATTCAACTATACAGCGGAGCGGTAAGCAATGGAAGCCATAGAATTTCAAGTCATGCGGAGATAGCAACGCTCTGTCTCCACTACCTTGAAAGCGCCATAGCGACCTACGACGAATCCACAGCAGAAAAATGCATAGAGTATAGCTTCTTGCAATACTGCGTGGAATACTGGCCGAGGCATCACCAACTTGCGGTGGATGGTGATTGGGACAGTCATTCGGACCTCAATGACCAAGCTTTTCACTTCTTTTCTCGCCACGACACGTGGATACCTTGGTTCAAGAGGTATCAGACAACCCCATCACGCCTAATTTCTGTCGAGCCGGAGGGAACCAACAGGTTAGAGGTTGCGTGCGGACTTGGTCAATTAAACCTCGTTTCGCGTATGTTGAACGACGAAACGTTTCAGGTGGATGAGGATTTGCTTCAGAGATCACTTTATGCGGCAATCAGTAATAGTCAATCGGCTGTTGTTCCAATTCTGCTCAGTGCTGGCGCCCGAAGCGCACCCGCGCTGTGTTCTGCTGCGGAAGGCAACATGGTTGATATCTTGACGCAGCTGCTTGAGTACGATCCTGGATCAGAAGACATCGATTCTCTCGAAGCAGCGATAACGACGGCTGCTCATCACGGCAATCTCGAGGCTGTTTCCATACTCTGTCGTCGCTGTACAGACCCAGAGAAACTAACTCAAATCAAATGTTCGGCTCTAGACTGTGCGGCTACTAATGGACATGCCCACCTTCTCCCTTTCTTACTGTCACACCCTTGCGCAGGCGACGATGTATCTGGGTCTAACAATGTCGCACAACACATTATTGGCAATTTGGACAAAGCAGAGATGGCAACGAACACTTCAACTACCCAATATGAGTCAGCGCTAGAAAAGGCAGCAACATGGGGCCACACCGAGATCGTCGCCTTACTCCTTGATGCAGGAACCAAAGCTACGAATTCGGCATTAGAGAGCGCCTCCAAACAGCAGGACGTAACTCTATTACGTCTATTGATTCAGTCTCTCGCCGCTCAGAAATGCAAATCCCCGAATACAATGGCGTTGCACTATGCTGCCGAAGGAGGGCAGATAAGCATAGTTGCTGAACTCCTTGGTTATGGCGTGGATCCCAATGGAAGAGATCATAGCAACCGAACGCCACTGCACATAGCCGCAAAACAAGGCTATGTAGATGTTGTCTATCGGTTGCTTCAAAACGGAGCAGATATGAACGCAGAAGACGACGAAGGGGCGATGCCGTGTCACCTAGCCGCGGGAGAAGGCCATATAGAGACGTACAGGGCTCTCCAACAAGAGCTAGAGGTGCGCCAAGACGACTTGTTAGTTGTACATGCCGCGAAGGGAGGCCATCTTTTAATGGTCAAATATTTACTGTCATTGAGATTACCAAGTGTAACCACAGGAAACACCAACTACCTGAACTCTTCCTTGCTAGAGGCTACGTCTCGGGGATATCTGCCTCTTGTCCGTCAGTTATGTCAAGCCGGAGTAGATATCAACAGCCGAACCGGAACAGAGTCGCCGCTTCATTACGCGGCCTCTGGAGGATACGCCGATATAGTCTCCTACCTCTTCACACAAGGGGCCGAAGCTAATACACGTGACGAAGCGAAAAGAACCCCACTCCATTTAGGTATTTTCTATCCTAAAGTGGTGGAATTGCTCCTTCAGAATGGTGCCAATCCGGACGCAGTTGATCTAGACAATGAAGGTCCATTACACCTAGCGTCGTCGAACTTGGTGCGGGAGGACGCTGAGGCCTGCGTGAGAATGCTCTTGGACAAGGGCGCAGACGTTAATATTCAGAATGATTCTGCAGCAACGCCGCTCCATTGTGCCGTGTTTCACGACCGGGTAGGGGTTGTTAAAGCTTTGTTAAAGAAGGACGTAAATCTCGAGATGTTGAATAGGACGGGCCAGACTCCATTTCACGACGCGGTGGTTCGAAATCATCTTCAAACTGCCAAGCTGTTATTGGAAAAAGGTTCTAATATCAACAAGACAAACTATAGGGGGATGACTCCACTTTACCAAGCAGCCCAGAGGGGACTCACTGAAATGGTCTCTTTTCTTCTCGATAATGGAGCTGACCACAGTATCGCCACTACAGGAGGCTGGACGCCATTGGGCACAGCCGCCAAGTATGGTCGACTCGAGGCAACCCAATTACTACTGGAAAAAGGTGCAGATATACACCATAAATCTAACAACAAGACTACAGCTCTGCATTCGGCATCGCGGAGGGGTACCATAAGAATTGTGGAGATCCTATTGAACCATGGGGCAGATCCTAATGCTACCAACGAGTCCGGCGCAACACCGTTGCATATAGCTGCATCTAGAGGGCACGTTGAGGTTGTGATAGCTCTTCTAGATCGAGGAGCGGATCTAACGATAAAGAATGACGACGGCAGAACTGCTTTGGAGAGAGCGAGAGTAAATGTGGTTGAGTTTTTGAGGGATAGGGGCCAACAATAACATGTTCAAGAATAATTCGCCTTTGTTTCTATCGAATGAGGGATGGATAAGTGAAACGAAGGTTATCAGGAGCTTTTAAGCTAAGGGCTAGTAGTAGTTAAACTGCTCATATAACCATTGCCTTCGTATTATTATATGCTCGCCTTCGCTTATCTAGGATTTAGCGCAAGCTTTAGCTTAACGGGCAACAGGAAACTAACATTCTTAGTAGTATGTATCACCTAACCGCCCTGGCCTAAAGAGCTAGTCCATAGATCGCGGCAACGCATGGCACCTCATTACGCAGCCACTAAGTAATACAGCCACCATAGATGGTTTAAACTTGATAAAAGGGCTCTAGAGTAAGAGATATACCCGAGAGAGCAGGGCAGCAGCAATGGACTATAATATCCCCTTCCCAAGGTCTATTATACGCTCTATTCGGTATTGCTTCGTTTGAGTTGCCTCTTACTAGCCGAAATGGGAAATCCATCTCTTCGTCTTGGCCGTTACCGTGGTCTTCGGCATCCCTGACATCCCGATAGAGAGAGAGAGAGCGAGAGAGTATGTCACACGGCTAGGACTGCCACGTTTGGCTGCCGAAACATTTAAAAATGTACAACCTTCCATGCAACACTATAGTCCAGTCCTTTCTGGCCAATCGGAAGGAGTTATAAAGATCATCTTCCCATCATAGATCGAAACATACCGTTCATAAAACAAATCTATCATACGAAGAAAGCGTAAGCGAAGTGGCACATATTGTCATGTGTAATGAAAAGTGTCATTTAGCTGTATATGTGGGTGTATGCACAAATATCTTTCTCTATGTTACGTAGAAAATGAACTTGTGACATGTTCCGATATCCGATGTGTGAAAGGAGCCGTATTATATGATATGATTTTCTTTTTTGATTCGGTGAGTACTGCAGTGTTGCGTGTAGCTTCGGCTAATAGGAATCGGGAGGGTACAATTATACATATAAAGGAGGGGAGAAAAGGGGGCTTTTTCTATTTTTTTCTAGCTATCGCGTTTAATCTTTTCTTTGAATCTATTGCGTTATCCTCGATCCGCAAAGTCCCCAGTCGCTATTGTGAATGTCTACAGCCACTAGGCAGCGATCACACCAGTCAAAGCATTATTTGAAGTAATTGTCAAGTTATTTGACCAACCAAGTTAAAGCAACGCTTTAGAAATTAACGGGAATCAAAGCAAGGTATTTTTATTAATTAATATAGTTAATAAGTACTTGCAAATAAATTCAATTAATTTCTTAAAATTTTTTAAAATTTTTACAAGGTATTTTAATAAAAAATAAGTAAGTTGAACGGTCCTTAGACCCCTTTATTAGACCACTTATTAAACCACTTATTAAACCTTTTATCGGGACCCTTTATCAGGACCTTTATCAGACCACTTATTAGACCCTTTATTAAACCCCTAATCGGATATCTTATTAGACCCCTTCCCTAGGACCCCCTGTTAAACCCCCCCTTGCCAGGACCCTTACTAGGACCCCTTATTAGGACCCCTTACCAGGAACCCTGCTAGAAGGACCTTATTCTTATAATCACTCTTGTAATCACTCTCGCGATCACTCTTACGATTATAACAGCTATATATTCATGGCGAAAAAAGATAGTAAAATTATTTGGCTTATTTGATCAGTTAACTAACTCAAATCAAGCAAGAAATCTTGTCAAGTCAGTCAAACACGCCCAAAATGGCCTCAAGTCAGTCAAATCAAAATAAACGCGTCTATTTTGGCTTGTTTTGACTGGTGTGACCGCTGCCACTAGGTGAGTGAGTAGAGTCTACCTAGTCTACCGCTCAAGGCTGGGCGCGAAACCACCCGTGCCAATTCAGTACAATGCTGTATCTAGTTGGCTATGTACTCATCTGTGTTCAGCATACTTAGGAGAGTCGCAACGGCTAGCGGTGCGCTATCTCTCGTAACATAATACCTTTTGAGACGGCCATTTCCTTCCCCCAATTGGGGAGTCGAACTTCTTGGCTGCATTTGATTTGATCTGTGTTCTCGGTGGCGTGGTTCTGATTGCTATGAATACAACAGATTGGACAGCCTGTCTCGGGAGTGATTGTGCGATATATGGATGACCGTGAATCAACCAAGTCGGCGATCAACGCCATTGATCGTATTCACAATAGCGTACGATCGTAACGATCGATTACAGAACTAATCCATGACGTACGCTGCGTAAGCTACAAAGCACATCTGCCACATTCCTAGCTTTACTGCAGCTATAGTCTGCTTGGAGTGGTCTGGGTCTTGCGTGAGAGCCGAGCTGAGATGCAAGAGAGAGATGTACCTTGAATCATAAAAAGCGGGCAAGATAGATAGGACTTACATCGAGGTGGCCTGCTCTTAGATTACAGAATGCGGGGTGGGATGCCGTGTAACCCGTGTGTACACAGTGATCAGGGAAGTGGAAAGAAGCTTTTGAGTGGCGGCAAGCCATTGTCGCTCACGGGCAGCGTTCGAAATTAGTACTTAAGACTAATTTAGTATTATTAAATTAGTACTAGTATTAGTATTAATTTTTCAACGCCAAGCTAGTATTAGTATATATCAATACTAATCTAGTAATATTAAGCTAGTATTTTAGTAATATTAAACTTCTTTTTTCTAGCTGGAAATAATGGTAATTAGGTAAGTTAAGTGGTTTATGTGAGGCAGGGAAAGGTATAAAGGTTGTGGCTTTATAACGCAGCCATAAGCTGAATTAGTATTAGTCTTAGTATGCAATAGTATTAGACTGGATCAGTACTACTGATGTGCAACCCTGCTCGCGGGGTTGACAACGCCGCTGGCAGTGCCTTAGGCATGGAGCCTGTTGGATGATTTGGTCGCTGTCTCCAAAGGCATTCGGGTTCTACGACGTCGTCGGCCAGGCGAAGTTGGTATATCTAGTTCCGTCTTTAGACCTTCCCTCCTACCTTCCTAACTCCAAACCAACTCCATCCCATCTCCACCATGCCAGCCAGCGGAACACAAGACGACATCGTCGACGAGAACCAGGCCAAACATGCCCTCGTTAGCTCTTGGTTTCTCGGCCCGCGGGCTGAGAACCTGGACGTCCTACAGTTACTCTTAGGCCAAGCCCTTGAGCGCCAAAAACAGGCTCGGGTCGAACTCGCAGACGACGACAAGGACAAGTACTTCTTCATCACAGATGAAATGAAACAATTACCTATTTATCAGAACAGCATTGAAACGCTCAAGACGAACTCGAGGGGCCTGTCGGACATGCTGGCGGAGCATTCCGTGCCGTTCTGGTCGCCACGGTACAATGCGCATATGAACATGGATACCACGCTGGCGAGCATCGTTGGGTGTAAGTCAACGTTTACACAGCCACTTTAACCGCAGTCCCTAACCCTTGTGACCTTGAGACATGTCGGCCATGATCTACAACCCCAACAATGTCGCCACCGAGGCAAGCCCATACACAACCGAACTCGAGAGGCAAGTCGGCCAGGATCTTTGTAAGATGCTGGGATACAATTCCCCGGACGAGAATTCCGCTCCCTGGGGGCATATCACCTGCGTAAGTGCCTCCGCTTATGGCTCCCTCCAGGGGCTTTCATGTCAGCGGATAGTGATGATTTCTGACACGTTCTCGATGCTGTCAGGATGGATCCGTGGCCAATCTCGAGGCCATTTGGGCAAGTACGGATCACCTTTGTTCCCCTTCATGCAAGGGATGAGATCTAACCACACACACTCTCTCTCTCAATAGCGCGAAACCTCAAGTTCTACCCATTTTCCCTCAAGCTCGCCATTGAGAATGGCCCACTCGGATTTCTCAGCACCGTCGAGCCGCCCTTCACCGTCGAAACGTGCAACGCAGGACCGAAGGAGTTCGTGGAACTCACCAAGGAGGAGCTCTTGAACCTGACGCCCTCCACGGTGCTCTCAATCCCCACCCAGTTGGGTGATAACTACTCCATCAGCCCGGGCTTCCTGGAGGACGCGCTCAAGCCGTACCTGATCCAGACGACGGGCAAGGACGAGTTGGAGCGCAAGTTCGACATCAACCCTGGAAAGTACATGATATGTGCCACAAAGCATTACTCCTGGCCCAAGGGCGGAGGTGAGTTTCTTCATCATTCATTACAGTGATACTAGGCGCCCGTGTCGCTAACAGACTCTCAAAAAGCGATCTCGGGCATTGGCTCCGGGAACTTCGTCGACATCGACGTCGATAACGAGGCCCGGA
>JAPUUL010000795.1:0-13882 GCA_029590625.1 Lasiodiplodia mahajangana
GGGTGGCGATTCAAGTAGGCTTATCTAATTACAACGTGTTTCGTGTCCAATTGCTAACTCGCCCCTTTTTTTTTGCGTAAAAGGGTCGATCCCAACAATGGTGTCTGCTAGGCGACTATTGGCCGCCCGCCAGTTATACGGATTGGAATCGAGCATGGGGCTTTACGTAGGGGGGATTTGATAGGAGAGAATCTGGTGGAGGGGGGGGTTGGTATATTGTAACAACGGATAGTACATTGCGCCCTTAGCACTTGTGCACCTCGAAGCTCTATCTAAAATGTCAAATTAAAAGCCAAAGAGGCAATTGTTCATATATACACCTCTTCACGCCTATTTGCATGCAAAATGAGACGTAGAGCATAAAACGACTAAACTGCGTTATTGAAGACTAAGTTGTATCTAGCCCTAGAGTTGAGATTAAGAGGTTTTAATAAAGTAGCATAAGCTCGTTTAATAAATCTAACGGCTGCTTGCCCAATATCAACTGGATGGATGTTACCAGGAGCACACTGTTGATCAGCGCCCTGGCCCCCACTTCAACACAAACCTCTCCGCTGGCGTTGTCATTGCTGCTGTTGTAACTCGAATGATCTCTAGGCAATACCTACTTGAGCAGCAGCAAGAAAGATGGAGATGAACGACTGTACAACGTTGACCCCCCGGATCATCGACACGGCCCAAAATGTATACCACAGTCTCATGTCTCTTCTGTCCGTCCATAAGGAGGTGATGTGATTCGGCTGTATACTATCCACGTAGAGATTTAGCATGAACAATCTTTCAGTAGTATGGAAAAATTCGATTCCGCATGATAGGTCTCCCAATAAGGTTCCCCGAAAGGGAGCATCGAAACTGGTAAGTGAAAACCGCAGGCGCAATCAAGTACCGGATTGCTTACAGGTTCTCCTCTTTGTCCTTTAATCGAAGCTGAATTCCTTTCTCGGAGGCGATGCAATTTCCTCGGAGATCTTTTTTCTAAGAAGAAGAGGTTATATGACAGTATGATCTCGTCCATCATATCAGTGACGGGAATGCCCTTTGGTAATTGATCCATCGAGGCATACGCATCTTTTATAAAGCTTTTGAGGACTCGCCGGCACAAGGGCATTGAGTTAATCTCAACAACTTATAGAGATATTATGGAGTCTTCTGTCGCTTGTAGCTTACAGAAAGATGGAGAGCAAAACATGTAGAGAGCCGGCATAGTCGGGTCGAAATCTAAATGAGCACTAATCATGCCAACCCAAAGAAACTTCAAGAACTTCGAAGAAGTCCTATGAGGAGGAATGGCTTTAAAAAAAAGGAAAGAAAACTACGAAAAGCTAGAGCTAGAACAACACTTTTTTAATAAATGAATCCATCGCGATCTTCCTGATGTCATCAATCTGACCACCAGACGGCCCGCACTGACACAATAGGTAAATATTGAATACGGTCAATAGGCCGACAGGGCTGTCAATTCGCCAGGCTTTGATGCTCTTTGACTCTTTTAGCTAAATAGCCAGGTGCAGGAGCGTGGCTTTTCCTTGTCCAATCGTTGGATGCTGCTCCCACCATACTATGTCGTTGAAGCTAGGTTGCGTTTGATGGTTTTGTCCGTAGTCGAATCTGGACAGGCATAGCATCCTTAGGATGGACAGTGCTAATACCGACCTGATATAAGCGTTGCCCATTTACAACGTGTGATGGTCTTGCCTTGTAACCCCTAAGTTGAATTTTCAAGTCAGCCATAACCCTGCAAGAATGCTTGTTTCCCTAGGCCGTAGAATAAATTCGATACGGAATCGAGGTCAAGCTTTCTCTTACCTTTGCTTGTCCCACATTTCCCAACCCTCGCGTATGTCAAACTTACGGGCCGTTAGAATTGATACGAGTTTCAGCTCCATTCAGATACAGGCGCGAAGGCCCATAGAAAATGGAAGGAAAGCATTGTGAGGACGTAATGGATCGCCGTCGTCGACAGTCCACCGTTCCGGTAGAAACTCGTCGGGCCTCACCCAGTAGTGCGGATTACGGTGAATAGACGGAGTCGACAACCATAGCCCAAACCCTTCTACCGGGTATTCGGTCGACGAGTTTCCAACCGGAGTAAAGACATGTGGCGCTTCTCGAATAATTCTAGCTTGAGGGTATAACTCGCACACCAAGCGCCAGTCGATCTTTCAAGTGCTTGGTGCTATTCTATGAAACAGTATTTGCCACATTAGTAGAGAAACATCGAGCAGATTACCCGAATCCAAGCCAAGTTCATCATTCAATATACATATTTTATTTCAAGGGAACAGAAGACAGCTTGAGCTCATTCTCTATCCACTCCCATAATTCTTTCGACAGGTTCTCGTCCTTGGCTATCTTCGACTCCCTATCTAGTACGCCAATAAGTTCATAGTATTTTCCGCTTACAACCTCGGAGCTAGTTGCAGCCCATAAGTGGTTTCTGATGCCAACAAATACTGGTACACAGATTAAATAGGAAATAAAGGTTGCAAAGCGGATAAGTACACTCTCCGTAGCTAGCGATTTAGCCATACCCGTAATGATCCAACCTAGATGCACCGCAGCCGTTGTCAAACGGGGATAATAACGCGCAAGCTCACGAGTAAAGCCAATAAGTGCTAATTTACTTTGCCCGTAGCGTTGTAAATATGACTGCAAATAAAACCAACACGTTAACATACAAGAGGAAGGGGTATTAGTCCGGAACTTAAGAAATGTACCATGTCTGCACAGCTACTTTTCAGCTTGCTAAATCGAATTCCTCCTGTTGGAGCTACTGCGTGCCCCTCGCTCGAAACAACAACAAAACGAGCGTTGATGTCGGGCTGCACTTCTAACGTACGCAATAGCATTAGTAGCAACAGTTTTGTCAAAAGTGCGTAACCAAAATAATTAAGGCCAAAGTAGATTTCGTATCCTTCTACTGTTGTGTCCGGCTTAACACGAATAATACCCGCGTTAAAAATAAGAATATCCAAGCGCTCTTCTTAGACAATAAAATCGGACGCGCATTTCCGAATACTATCGAACAACGTAAGGTCTAGGTCGAAAAACCGAACTTCGGTACATACGCCTTCGTTAGGCTCGGGCGCATCGTCGCGAGACTCACGCTAGATGCGATTAATAATATTTTGTTTCGCGTGCTCACTTCGGGGCAGGTCAGCAACATAAATGCAGGCAGGGCGGCCATATCGCGCAAGCTCAACAGCAGTGGATCGGCCGAGATCCCCTACAGCTCCCGTGATGAGGACGACTTTGCCCGCCAAGCTTGGAATATCGCGCGCGGGCTCAAAAGAAGCGCCATTGCCAGTGTTTCGTGACCCGAATAAGGTGACCCGTGCCATCTCCATCAATTGAGACATGGTGACGCGAAACACGGTAATGACAGTGATGAGACGAGGACGAATAGAACGGACGTGCTCTAAGAGCTTCGCTGAAATTCGCCTGGCCTTGAGGCAGTTTGGCTAGAGGGCGAATGGTGTTGGGAAAGTAGAGCAAACAAAAGGTTCGAGGTTTGGGGTTAATTCATTCTGGTTTTGTTTTAGTAGGAAGCACATGTCTCAAATCTATCTATACAACGTCGGAAACCAGCTCGTTATGCATATTCATGCCAATTGACCTATGCTCTCGTAGCCTGCCTGTTCACAACATATCATTTTAAATCATGGTTCATTCCGCATCCAGTCAAGCAACATGTCATATCGCTTATTCGCTGAGCATTTCAGCCCCCGGCCGTGTCATTGCAGGCGGAAGCTTGGGGCGGCACTCCACTGATACCTTCGTTGCAACAGCACTCTTCTTGGGAAGTGCTAGATATGGGACTCAACTATTCTGCTCGATATAGATCGCAGCGTTGTTGGGCTTGCCGCCTAGCACATAGAATCTACGACATTCTTGCTACACTACATGATATTAGATGGATTGGGGGCGGGACTAATGAAATACAAGTCAAAAAAGATGATGGGGTTCTGTTTGAAGGAATAGGATAACAAATATCAAGCGCTTCGATTATAAGTAATACCCACCCTTGACTTATGGTTCGTTTCTCTAAGGAATGAGAGCATTTAAATCCCTACTAGTCAACGTTCGAAGCTCTGATTGTATGATACTGCCGACCTTCTCGATATCTAGTATACGTTTTTAGAGTATCACTTCTAATGCCCACCACATCTACGGTGTACCGTCCCACGGACGAACTTATTAGGGAGCATGCATTCAAAGTAAATTCGCGTTTCTTATCCATTTCCCGCGAACTCAGTCATCTTTGAGTCAATTTTCTTTGCTTAATTACTGAAATTCCTCTTCACTAGGTTACTCTCTGGGTCGGCACTGGCCTGTGCACTGTAGTCTACTCTTTTCGCTTATAGGCTAGATTCGTTTCTTTCCGATTTTTCTTCGCTGAGGATTATATGACTGGGTGCGCTTTGGCTGTTCTCATCTCGGTGGCCACTGTTATGCAACTATTCGTAGGGGATATATATCAAATCCTGCATGTGGAAAACCACCAACTCATGCCCGGGCCAGACATTCCCGCTCGCCTTCTCTCTGGCTTGCGAGCAGGCGGCAATTTCTTGATTAGCTCAAACGTTGAATTGTATCATCTCTGAGAACACTTTGTGGAATGGAGGGAGCTTGGCTGCTAATGTAGCTTCATATCTAAATTGTCGAAGGTTGTGTTGAACAGGTGGATGCATTATAGATTTCTTAACTCAGTTGAAGAAGGAGAAGAGATATAATTTCCTGCAGCGTAAGCAAGAGGTAGGTTGTGCCGGGTAACTAAGCCGCCTGGTTGGTCCCTTGAAGCAATATCTCCGTACATGAATGTCTGGAAGTCACTGTGGCTTACTTTCCTCCATTTCCTTCGCCTACCAAGGTTAAAGAGCACCCTCCTTTGGCCGGAAGACTATGATCAAATGATTATTCAGCGCTGACATTCGAAGCACCAATTCTGTATTGTTGCCTAGTCTTTAAACGGTCTTGGTCGAACTGACTCCGGTCTTCCGGCTCAGCTTGTAAACAGATTATTACAAACTGAAGACAATTTACACTTTAATAAACTAAGAGTAAGAAAGAAAAAACCTCCCGCCATACAAGGGTTTCCTGTTGTGATTTACTATTAGCCGCTTAAGTCTTCTTTGGGTACTTAAGTATCTACCAAAGAAGCGCATAATTATATATCAAGGCTTACATACTTATGCATTAGATTCAATACCTAGGGAAGTGTACTGTTTTATGCGCTTGTCTAGAATAAAAACATATGATTTTCTGTTTAAGACGTATATTATGCGATCAAATGTTCTACAACTAATCACTATCTTCTATGTTACCGCTGCCATTGTCCACACTATTGAGAACAAGTGCACGAAGCCATTAACATTATTTGATTGTTCAGTATGGAAATCTTTCTGGGTTGAGAGTTGTTAGCATTTGTCTAGCGTTGCCCCGCTATTAATTCCCCACAGAATCAGCCCACTGCACACATCCGCATAGACGCAGCACCCCACCTCTCTAGAAACGGATAGCATACTTGTAGTGGATAATACTTAGGTAGTGGGAAGCCTGAAACAGCTTCCTAGGAGCAGACTGGGAGGTGCATCCCATGAGACGAGAGCCGTAGCACACCACGACCGAAACAACCAACACTCGGGGACAACCCTTTGAACCTAAAGACCCTTCAGATAAGGCAACAGCACCGCGGATTTGCGCAAACCGCTCTGCCTCCGCCATGGCCATAGTCAAGGGAACCTGTTGATGATTAACTCTGTCCGACTATTTGCGATTCCCTCATCCAACGTCCGCCATGTCCTTGATTCAAGTGGAGGAGTAAGTAGCCTAGAACACCCTCTCCCACGATGCGGCTCTTGACTTGTTCATAACATGGTTTCCGGGGTTGTATGCTAACTCCGAGTTCCACAAAGTTTGGTTTCGTACCAGCTGCGAACCAGCTACCTCACCGAGATCGCCGACGGTGTTGGCGAGCGACTCATCACCATAAACGATAGTTTCCTCAATACTGCTCCTTTCAAGGCCGCTGGTTGGCGCTTCAATCCCTCCCATGTTAAACGAACCCATTCTCCCCCTATACCTACGGCTATCGCGTCCGAGTACTTCCAGGCCGCCCCCCGGTTGCCGGGTCTGACGCTTGAAGATGAAGCAGAGGAAGGAGGCATGCTAACCGGAGGAGGTGGAGATACCCTGGGCCCTGGTAGTGCAATCAAACGGCGCAGGGAACGCCGTCGGGAGCAGATGGAAGAAGATGATAGCAGTGATCTTAGTGATGAGAGCGACGACGAGTCCGACCAACGAGCCGTCCAGCAGATAAGATTCGCGAAGATGCCTGTTCGTAGTCGCGCCGGCTCTTCCCCCATCCAGTCTTCCAACTTGCGCCAGATGACGACCATGACCTCACCACGCCAGGCCCCTGGGGCGAGACGTGGTTCACAGTCTGCCTTGGAGATCGTCAAAGAACGCGCCCGACGAGATACTGTCACTAGTAGTGAATTTTCTTCCGAGAACGAGTTCGATGCTTCTGGCTACCATAAACGGAAAGAAGCACTCAAATCAGCTACAAGAACAACAAGATCGCAATCCAAGTCTAGCGATGAACCAACTCAAGGAATTACGCGAAAAGACAGCGAATTGTTAGCAGAGGAGGATTCCGATATGTCGGATACATCTTCTGCTTTCGCCGGGAGTGCTGATTCAACTTCAATCCTTGATACTGTCGAAGCGCCTGTAGTTGGTGCATCACCTGGCCAGCAGGTCGTTGGCACCGTGCCAAAACAATTGCTTAGGCAGTCAACTATCAGGAAAATTCCAGTTCTACCAGAGCCACAATTGCTACACGCTTTGCCTCCACCGCGGCCAATGAGCACTATCAGGCCGTTGAGCGTTGTCCATCCTCGAAGTTTACTTTCAGATGCATTTAAAGTGAAGAAGACGAAGCCAGTTATGCCATTTGACCAGTTTGCCTCTTTATCGGGCCAGGGCGACCCTGACCCAATACGATTACGGATTTATGCGCCATTCTCTGGAGATCCAGGGAATCCTTTCGAGGTATTGATTAGGCGAAATATTCAGGAAGCAGACGGGTCGTTCCGGCCCGTAATGGTAGCTGAGTTGATTGGATTAAGTCTGTGGAGATATCATGGGGAGAAGCGTGAACCCGCCATCCCAATCGACAAGCTGAATGTAAACTGGTGGACTCTGAGAATGGTTGAGGAAGGTGGCGAAGTCGACGACGATTTCGAACCACTAGATCGAAAGAAACCTCTTAATTCCTTTACAACAGCTAACAATCGGGCGACTAGGTCGCGGTCGGCAGCAAAAACATATGATGATTTCGCGTTGGTACAAGCCTCTGAGGCTAGCTTTGCCGAAAACAGACTGCAAACACCACAGTTTGAACAACAGGAAATAGCCGATGAAGAACCCGAAGACGAAATTACCCCCAAGAACACGCCCCAGTTACCATCAACCCTACCTGTTGCAGCGAAGCCTCGCTCGAACCCGATCATCACAACCACTTACCGAGTAGACACCATTTTTGCTGATAAGCCGGCCGCAACGGCGACCACTCCGGCTGCTACCAGAGGGCAGAAGAAACTCTTAAGAATTCATATCCTTTCTTCTGACGTCGCCCCTGGACAAATGATGACACTAGACGTGACAACAGATATGTATTTTGCTGAGGTACTTGATTTAGTTTGTCGTAAGCGGCAACTCGATAAGAATACTCATGTTCTGAAGCTCCCTGGATCTGGTGCAGTGGTTTACGTGGACCGGGCCGTATCCTCCATAGGCAATGTCATGGATCTCGAACTCCATCGTCGTCGGTTTGCCACAGATGGTCCACTCACCATCACAGGCTCTCCCGGAAGCTCCTCGCCTAAATCACATATATGGGATTCACAGATACCCCAGAAAGGCAAGAAAAAGACCATGACAGCGCACCCACTCGCTCAACAAGCCACGATGGCGGACGAGGCCGGCAGTAGTACCAAAGCCACCTACAAGAAATATGTCGTGTGGCGGAGGCAACCCATGCGGTTTGTGGGCCTAAACGAGAGGATAATTGCTATCGACGGCGAATATGTCTATATTATGCCTTCTTCTGGTGGCAAAGTAACCCGTGATGGTGGAAAAACAACGACTGTCCACTTTATCAATGTTATTGGGTGCAACATGTCACGGCGGCATCCGAACAACTTCAAGGTAGGGATATTCCATACGACCTTATGTTTTCGTTGACTAATGTCTAATTAAAATTTGTAGCTACTAGTATTCCGAGATTCAGAAACCAAACGTTACGACTTTGAGGCAAAAAATAGTCAGGAGGCAGCAGAGATTGTCCGTGAGATGAAGAAAGGTATTGCGCCCTACAATAAGGACTGAAAGGGGAGTGCCGAGATATATTCTACGCGCCTGCTCTATCGCATGACCAGGCTAGTCGAAGCTAAGGATGATATTATCCACGCCCGGTGCGAAACACTCACGGCGTTTCTTCCACAGCTTACTCACCACTACCTTTCGATCCATACGTAAAAAGTCCTGGATAGTGTCCTCGAATGGCTCGCAATCACATCAGGACCTCACCCAAATTGGTCAAATGGCATGCCACCTGATTACGCATCACAGACCAATACTACCACAATCCCGAGACCCATTGAGAGCCCTTGCGCCAGTCGGCAACTATCACTTTCATCCGGGATTTCCAGCTATAGTCCGAGAAGCAAGATCTATAAGTAATGGCCTTGGCATGGAAACTTACGATCAAAGAAACGAGACCACCAATATCCCCCATGCATATGTATGCTATGAGATCACGGGATTGTAGCCGAACATGACGCTAACGGAGTCGTTGAAATTCGTGTTTTTTTTTTCGCTACATTCATCGAAGAAGCTCATACAGATAATCTATAGTCTCACGGACATCAAGATTAGCATACAGCAAGACCAGAATATATATATATATATATATTCGTGGTCGCCAGATGGCGTCGTTTCATCACTCCAACTCTATTAGCTTTACGCTCAGAACTCAACGTATACTTATACTATCTAGGCCAACTACGCCCCAATAAGCCCGCTCTTCGGGTAAAAATTCGGCATGGTCCAAAATCAAGAGATTGCCCTCGAAGTTTTGTTAAAACCAGGACTCAGCGACGCCAGGTTTAGGCTGCAGAAATATTTATCCCAATAACCAATAGGGGGTTGTCAATTCCACGGCTCTGAACAATGGCTTCAACTCTAGGCGCCACACTCGTGGCGAGTCTCCGAAGAGCTTCACTAACCCGACAAACCCCAACATGGCCACGGACAAAGGATTCATAAGGAATGATTACGAGGGTTTGGGCTGCCGTGAGATTAAACACGTAGCTACCTATGTACTGCCATGTGCAGATATACTACAATGTATGTAGGTACTAGTCCAATATTGATCCATATGTAGTCTGCGTAAACGAGTTCTTGCCTAATTTCCCGTTGACCACTCATTTAGCTATGTCCTAGTATTGCCAATTATGATTCTCGACATCTTTACATCTAACTTTACTACTTTTTGTAGAATAGCACCCATAATAATCCCCTCCATCTTTTTTTTCGGGTCTCGATATTAACTATAGGCTGAGGATATAAATTTTTATTGCAAAAAGTCAGGAATTCGGAAGTTATTCTGTGATGACTACTACATTGGGTTAAGAGACTACCTGCCTGGTATTATAGCAGTTGCTTGTGAGTTATTTAGCTACATGACGTAGATGATTGTGTTCGTGATAAATGCCGAGAGGCAGTAGCGACTGAGAGAGGGCTCCTCATCGACATACTTAATATACTATAATTATGGTCTTTCTTGTTAAGGCGCCACAGCTAGAAGCCCCCGAGGTGCCTAAAAGAGAGCCACTGCGTAGAACCATATTCATATACGCCCTCGTTATGTTATCTCCGTAATAGGCACTTTCCATCAGCTGTTAGACTTGTTCATCCTGTCTTCTTATATATTTGCTGACTCAGCGGAGCGGCGGTTGTGTAAGTCCAGTCCTGTATCTCTGTGCTTGTGCATGTACACCAAGCACTAGCCCTTGGATTTTAAAATGAATTTTAGACCTATAGATACGGCGAGCCCGATCCGAGCGTTTGGTCCTCTGTTGCAACCCGGGGGGAGTTTGCAACATAAGGTTTTCGCCTCATGTAATCTCCCGCTCCCGTCTGAGCAACCTGCTCGTTTTATGGGCCTGGGAGTCTTTATATCTACGTAGCTCTGCAATATCTACGAAGAGACGTGCGCTAGGGTACCTATTTACCAATATTGAGTGTAGCGGTGACTATCTAGGAAACAACATCACAATAACTTTTTTTCTCTATCCTCATCATCGTAGACGTGGTTATCATGCTATTACGGATGCCACTTCACCAGAATTTCTTCAACACCCGGGTTGAATAGATTACCAACTGCCGGCAGTAGACTCCGAGACAAACACGTATGGGTCGCCCCAATATGTGTGAGGGTCGTATGTAAGGAACATCGTGGATTGTGGCACCGCTAAATTACGACACGATGTACATTTCTACTGTAAAATGCTCCGTGGGTACATAGATGGCAAACAAATCGATTTGGCCGTGGATCCCTTCGTGTTTCCGAGTGCGGGTGGTTGCAGTAGCCGCAGTAATGGGAACATGAACATGCCGCGACGAATAATATTATGAATACATTACAGAAGAGAGCATCAGGAAGAGTATCCTCTACCCATCATATTCATGTCACAGTACTCAATGCTTAATACTAAACGGAGGTGCACGATACACATATATCCGGGAATGAAGGTGTACAAATAGGTACGTATACGTGTACGTGTACGTGCTTCCGGCCTGACCGCAACTACGTACACCAAAGTACTTAGATATGGATATGTAAGTAGGTATATGGATTAGGTAGATTACCTAGTAGTAGTAGTACGATGTTTATTCAAGACCTACTTGCGTGAGGAAGGCAGGCAGGAACTAGTCTAATTTGGTAGGCACCTGCCTGTTTACCATCATCATTTGAGGTATCTGGCCAATAGACTGCGAGGAAAGGTTCAACTCACAGGTAGTGAATACAAAGAAGTAGGTACCGATATTGAACTTCGGGTGTGTAAGATAGGAGGCTATTGCCGCCACCTGCTACCTCTTACCTACCTCATATCTCCAAGGTACACACCTACTTCTCTAGAAACACGTCTGTACAACCAACCGCGTTGACTAGCAACCGTACCTACTTACATTACATACATGTTATCGCCTACCTACCTAGGTAGGCAGAGGCCAACCCACAAATACGTACACCTCGCCGCCTTGACAAGCACCTCACTCTCTCTTGCCTTCCCTTCTTCTTCTTCTCTCTATCTCGTTCTCCAACAATTTACGTCCACAATTCTTTCTACACGTTCACATTCTTCTCCCATCATCGTCAAACTACACCGCAGCTCAGATACTCTCGTATCTTTACACTTCCAGTGTTCGTACAATACAGCAGCCTTTGTTATTCAACCAATTATCAACTCGACTCATACTATCCACTACCTTTACGATGCATTTCTTCCAGACTGCTATCGTTTTCTTCCTCGCCGCTCTCGGCATGGTGAGTTCATGCTTCTTTACTCCCTTAACCCTGCTCTCCCACGCATCTCCTTTCGCTCACAATGGTCTTCTTTCTCAACCCGCTTCATCGTTCTGTAAACAGCTACGCTCTTGGCCGGAACTGATCTTGGTATGATCTGTCAGGCTTCCGCCATCGAGGCTATCGAGAAGCGCGATGCCGACTACTGCAGTTGCAGCGAGACTGTCACCGTTACTGCCTCGGAGACTGTAGTTACCCCGCCCCCTTATGGCGGCACCGTCACCGTTACCGTCACCTTGAGCACTCCTTCTGGAGACGAAACCGGCGAGACTCCTGTGACTCCTACTGGCTATGGTGGCGGCGGTATTGAGCTCTCTTCTACCTCTGTCGTTGTCCCTTCTGAGTCCGAGACTGTCACTGGCACTCTTCTCACTGAAACCTCCGCTCCGCCTACTCCCTTAGTTGGCACCGAGATTACCAGTGTTGAAACGCCTACCATTCCTGGTGGTGGTGAGGCTACCACCTCGGTCCCCAATGGAGGCTCTGAGTCCATTACTAGTTTTTCTACTGGTACTGATACTGTTCATACCGAGACAAGTAGCGAGACTGCAGCCACTCCCACCCAGTCCCATACTGGCCCAACTACTGCGTCGGGCTCCGAGACGTCCAGCACCCCTATGTCCACTAATGTAGCCGCTGCCACTGGTGCCATAGGTATGGGAGCACTATTCGGAGGTGCTGCTGTTGTGGCTATGGTTCAACATATCTAAGTCTTCGCCTGGTTGAGATGGAGATTACGCAAGGCATGGTTTGGGCTTCACGAGGATTTTTGCCTGTAGACACTACATGGAAGTGATGGATGACTACATTTATTTGCACGTAACGGAAAGCGAGAAGCACCTACCTTGGGACAAGAACGAAAGGCTTATTTATGAGACTTCACGAAACAATCTCGCGATGGCATTTTCCCCATTACCTGAATTGGCATCATCGACGACTTTTCTCCTTCAACCTTGCCGACATACTCGTCTGGTCGCAAGCTGTATCGTCATATAGTCATCGGTTTCAACCTGAGGGTCTACAAAATTTCCTCCCCGCAGCCCATTCATCCTTGTGTTTCCCATGCTCGCGACAAGGACTTGGCGATATCCTATACCTACCTAGCACAAAGCAAAACACCGTTGGGACCAATACACACATCCAGATACCCAACACGGATCTAATGGATAAAAAAAGATGAATTGAGGAGGGATTAATACGGGGTTTCTTTTTCTTGTTTTGTCCACTTCTCTTGCAGTTGGCAACGTTTGCATTCACACTTGCTCTGGAAAGAAAACGGAGAACTACGGACTGATCGACTATGGTAACGTAATAATTCAACCGGAGGCGTGACGTGACGCGACGGACCGACTACTTGAGGTAGTTGGTTAGTTGGCTCAGCTTACGTCTTGCGGTATTTGTGTACCTACTGCTTCTTCTCTACATCCTGCCATGGTCTCGGTAGAATCGATCCGGCTGTATGACACGAATGAGAAACGATGTTATCACCAGTGACATGAATACGTATTATGCTAAACGAATCATGCTACAGTGTACCTCCCTCGCCTTTATGATGATTGCCTTCTCATCTCTAGACTGGGTATGTGAGTACTAGACGCTTATCTAAGTGCTGGGTTGGATTGTCTTCGTAAGCGCTGAATAGTAACGGGGCTAGGTAGGCAGGTAGCTAGACTGTCGCTCGTATTCATTCTCTCTCTCTCTTCTATCACTTTGACGCATGTGCGATAACGAGATGATACACATGTTTGACGTCGTCAACGCAACACTGGTTCTCTTCCCTGTTGGGCCCAGACGCGTAGCTCCTCGGTCAGCCCAATGCAACATGACACTCGATGTGTATCACGATTCCACAACCGGACCGATGCCTCCCGGTAGAAGTGAGATGCGGTAGGGAGGCGTCTAGTTTATTCTCTTCTAAGTATACGGCCGAAGACTTCTGTTATGTCTGAGTATCGCTGGCATAGGTCTTCACAAAATTCTTCACATCGTGAAGCATTTGTTAGTACCAACGAGACGTGCGTTGCCCACGACCTACTCAGACATCTCGTTTCGGGATCGCGGGGGAGGAACACACCGATTCTTCCTCGGAAATTAGTGTACATGTGATTATGATTAGGTGTATGTATGTACAATGGAGTAGGTAATACCACTCATCTNAAAAACCGTTTCTCTAAACATGAAATGATACTGGTATCATAGCCGTATCCGTCCGTCGCCGCCGAACCATCG
>JAPUUL010000796.1:0-13864 GCA_029590625.1 Lasiodiplodia mahajangana
TAACGCCCTCTAACTAACCAACCTGCAACACCATCAGTCGGGTGTCCGGACGTGCATGCCTTCGTAGCAGACTACGAGCGCTACGTAACCAGCATCTTATCCCGTGACATCGCCAGGCCGGACTTCAGCGTGCGCGAGCCCTGGACCATATCAGACGAAGGCGGCGAGCTCATAGCCAATCCCCTCGCCCTAGCGCNAAAACGCCTACCGCGCAGACTGGATGCTGCTCGAGAACAAGGAGGTCGTGGCAGCGCGGTGGCGCGCCACTAGTAAGTATTTCTTTCGGGGTTATTTCTTTCTTGTTTTGGCGATTTCCAGAGCGGAGGCTTTTACTTTCACTTTCGGTCAAAACAGTGTCTAGAAACTTCCAAGATCCTTTGCAAATGATACTCAAGATGGCGGTAACTAACACTCGGAGTGCTCTAGTGCATATTAACCTCTTACCCGCCTGGCAAGGCAGCGGCGTAAGGATTCTCGGAGCTATTTTCATCCCTTCGTAGCGGTTTCTACAGTAGTGACTTTCCCTTTTGGCGAAAGTTGTGCCTAGAGACTTCTAAGACTCTCCTAAATCATCCTCAGGATGGCAATAACTAACTCCGAGTTCTCTAGTGGGGCCGAAAGTTAATCGAGCGCTTCGTGGCGAGTGTGCAGAGCAGCGGCGCGGATTACGGCGAGGGCCAGCACATCGGCGTCTCCGGCGAGAACAGCAAGGTCGTGCTTTTCTATGAGAAGGTTGGATTTCGTGTCATCAAAGGGGGCGAAGCCGAAGGTAACATCTGGATGGTGAGGGGTATTGACAAGGTCTGAATTAGATAGAATTGAGCATGATGTATGGTATCGCCAACGCCCTGTGTGACAGAACAACGAGCATCGAGGCCGCCTGCAAAGTTGACTACCATGTCCTTTTATTCTCAATAGCGCAATGTACCTCGGTAGAATATGTTACATGAACTTTTTAGATCTTATTCGTCTTGACGGCCGCCAACATTTGACCCCTTCTAGAGGCCATCGACGACCCCTTGCGTCCCTGCAACACACTAATTGACATTATAAATGTTCATCCTGAGCCGCGAGTAACGCAGAAGAAAAGAAACAAAACAAACACCTTGACCCTTTGTGCTCTTCATATTTAGTCAACCCAACCAGGGTATCGCCTCCGGTATCAACTCCTAGGCCAGCCGGATCGTGGGTTCACATAAAAGTAAGTAGGAAAATGGAAGGCGTGCTAGAAGAACGACTATGTACGGAGAATATGGACGGGGTTCACCCTCTAGAAAGCGAGCCCGGCTAACCACAAGAATATGCAATATTTCATACAACCTTCGAGGCAGTCTTGATCTGTGATTAATGCGTGACAAAAGAAGAGGGACAGAATGATCCCTTTGAAATCGGTATTATATCATGCCGCCTGGTAACCCCGTGTTCCCTGAAGCCTTTCTTCCTTGGGTCGAAACTATTCTTGACGCGGGCGGGCCAGCATTAGCAGTAGGGCTACTACCCCACGGCTTGTTGAAATTTTGATTCATGTTTGGCATATCTGCCATTGCTCTCTGGCCCCTCCTGAAACGTGTATTGGAGTCATCTTCATTATCGGTACGATCTCGTCCTTGGCGGGCAAATGACTCTAAAACTGTTCGTACCTTGGTGCCATCCTGGCGTCGTCTGGGATTGATCGGGGGCACTGGTGGTGCAGCTCGGCTGTTACTACGCGATCGGTTACTTTCTGCCTCGGGTGGTAAGGCTACAGTAGGAACACGTGAAGTGGACATGACTAGGGTAGGTTCGGAGATGTCCCTCGGATCTACCTTACGCCTCATTGCCTCCTGATAACCCGAAACAGGACTATTCGAGCTGTCGTAACTGCGGGTTTGGGTAACAGGTGGCCGAGGGGGTGACAGTGTTAGAGGAGTTTGTGGGGCCGAGTTGACGAGAGGTGATGCTCCGGGTGAAGTTGGGGAAGGCTGGCCGGATTCGTGCCCGCGTGGTACATACAGCTTACCGGTTGAATCAAGAGCAGATTGGTTCGCTCTTAATGTATTCGGATGAGGGTGCGGGGGCATAAAATGTGAGCGTTTGATATCAGTACCTGGTAGTCCAGGTGAACGCATTGCTGGGCGAGAAGCCGGGCCAGCAGGACCGAGATATGAATTTTCCCGACCAAGGAATCCATCCCCAGAGGGTACCGCTCCGCCATTAGTTCGAGCCCCTTGACTAGACTCAGACTCGCTACGTTGACGATCATTTCGAGATTGCGCTTGCGAGGTGGGAGGGAAGTCACCATTCCACGACTCTTCACTTGGCATGCGTTGCTGATAATAAATAGGACCTGGTTTTTGGTCTCGGCTGGGTGCTCTTGTCCTAGGCCCATTCGCCATTCTAGGCTGCGGGGAAGGAATATCTGGCGGGGGTCCCTGTGGCGCTGGGTAATGGCGCGATTGCGATTCAACCTCTTTGAGTCGTTGAAGTTCCCGTCTCGCTTGTCGAAATTGACGAAGCCCAGGATGACGATCATCACCATCCTGAGCCGTCTCCTTGTCCTGTGTTTCGTGTCCCGACTCCCCATCTGTTTCGACCTGTCCTCTCTGTGATTCACTTGCTGGGCTGGCTGTTCGGGATCCGCCCGGGCTGATACCCATCATTTTGAATGCCTTTGTCGAAGACGGATCGCGGCCCCGATCGATTATAGAACCTCGGCTACTTCTTGGGCGTAATATTGCTCCAAGCCCGCTAGGCCTGGGTAGTGGAGGTAAATCAACTGCGTCGTTTTGTTCTCCAACTCTCTGTGGAGATGAAGAACGGCTGTCCGTCTCGACGTATGAAGTTAACCTCTCGCGTATGCGACGAGCTCCGTCAGCGAGTTGGCTTGCAAATTCATCTTTATTTCCGTTACTTGGCGAAAGCGGTACCATCTTGGCCTCGGTAGGCCTATTGTCCTGGACAAATGATTGAGCATCCGTTAAGGGCTCGTTGACGTCCAAATCCAAATTCCAATCACGGCCATTATCCTCGACCTCCCATGGGTTAGACGCGGTACCATATTTCTCTAATACTTTTGAGGTCGTATTGAACCGAGGTTCCAGTCCAGCTGTAGATGGTGCAACGTCGTATATTGATGAGGCATTGCTATCAGCTCGTAGGTGTTGTCTTACCATACCACTCAAACCAGAACTACCGGCTCCAGGTCCAAGAGTCGGAGAGTCCGCAGGAGATAAACCTTGAGAATCAGTCGCCATAGGAGATAATTCATCTTGAGGTTTTGAATCAAGAGAAAGAGGTGTTGGCAAAGCCGAGTCTCGGAACGCCGGGTGTTCTCGGTCAGAAGGCCGTCGGAGATGGATCTGGGGTGATGGTAAAGGCTTAGGCGAGACCATAGACGACGTCTCGCTCGTGTCGGGGTCGGCCAAAAAGGAGGTTGGTTGGGCTTCTTCTCTTAGAAGGAATTGTGTTCCTGAGGATACAGGAACTGTTGGTGAGTCGGGCGCTTCTTGTCGGGCAGGAGAGGGCGACCTGGGCTGGTTTTTTGGCGCGGGAGGATTTTGTTCGTCACGAGTCCGCTGTGTTGGCGTCTCTCGTCCTCGCTGTAGCTGTAATTGCCTTTGCGCATATCTCGATTCATCGTACGGCTGGGTAGGTTTCTGAAATACTCCAAGAGCCGTGGCTTTGCCTCGATCATTCGGATTAATAGGCAATATAGCGTTTTCGCCTGTCTCACTAATTGGGGGGCTTAGAGGCGGAGCGCCGCCGAAGTTTGGTTCGCCCTCGCCCACGCTAGGAATTCGTATACCTAGATTCGGAGTGCCTGTTGGCGAGGCACTAGATGGGGGGCTAATTGAGCGAAGATTGGGGGCACTACCCTTAGCCAAAAGTCTTCGTTCGCCGCTTAGCCGATCTGTGAATCCAAGTGATAGTGGCTGATAACTTGAGTCAGGAGTTCGCGTGCCAAACAGCCTTTGTCGATTTAAAGTATCCATGCGTGATAAGCCACCGGTTCCAGATTCCTGTGAGTCTTTGTTGGAGAAGCCAGTCTCGTAAAGACGCCTCGTTCGTGTCACACTTCGCTCAGGGCCAGAGCCGGAGCTGGAAGTATTAGGTGGCTGCCAATCTTTTAGGGATGGTGCGGGTTGAGAGGAGGTGATCGAGGTAGCGGTAGATGAATTTCTCGCGATAGATGGGATAGAGGATAGTGTAGATGAGGTTTCTCGCTTCTTGTCGTAGCTGCTGAATGCTGGTGATTCTGAGCGTGAGGGATTAAGATCTGCTGAAGAATTTCTCTGATCGTCAGGTGTATCCGATCCATCTCCCTCATTCTGCATCAACTCTCGCTCTTTCTCAGCTCGCCTCCACCTTTGGAAAGCCGACTGCGCAACATCGTCATCGTACAGCGCACGACCGGCCATACCACCATCTACGGTTCTCGATGAGCTAGCGCTAGCAGGTATTTTATAGATCTTCTGGCGTCCACCAAAAAGGTTGTTACCCTCGGTGGGTTTGGCGCGACTCATTATGCTGCCCGAGTTTAGTGAGTCTGCGTCGTCGGAATGGAAGGAACCCATTCGAGTGAAAGGAGAGGCTGCCTTGATTGACTCTACCTCAGCAATGTCTCCTAGGCCACGAAACGAAGACATGTCCATCCTCGACTGGCGCTTCGGATATAGGACACTGTCGTCACTCGCCTTGCCGATTTTGGTATTAGGATCATCCTGCTCCCGTAACATGGAAAATCGCGCCGACAACCCCGTCATTAGGAGACTGGTGCGGAAATCATCATTGGAGGGCAACACCGTGGCTAAGTCAATGGGCTTCTCCTCATTCTCTTCCGACTTCTTCCCTTTCCTAAAAGCACGAAAAGGCTTCGAAGAGCCCGAATCTTGCGAAGGGCGAGGAACGCCATCTTCGTCTCTGCCCTTTTTCTTCGTCCTGAAGCGGTTCATCGTGTGCTTATTCTGTCTGCCCTCTTGCGCACGGATCGTTCAATCTTGTAATAGGCCTCGCAAAAAGTGAAGGCAAGACTCGATAGAGTGAATTAAAAATTACGATGCACAGCTCGCCATCAAGTGAAAATTGAGGGAAGGGTTAGGCGCTATGATGTAGGTGAGCCGGTCCACGCTGGGATAGAAATGCCGTCGCGAGTTACAGATCTCACAGCAGATAGATGTCTTGATCCGAAGCAGAATGGCTAACCAATGTAGACAGGCTTGGTTCCGTCGCAATTCTATACGACAAGGGACATCCCGTTAGCATCACGTTCAGTGTTGGGAGTGACTGGGGTGTTAAGGGGTTTGCGACAGGGGACTTGACCATGGCAGGCCGGGGATAGGCAACGTGGAGAGGGTCGGGTCGATAAGAGAGTTGAGACTGGACAGTCGAGAGACCGAACCATCATCACAACAGAGGCAGCTCCACTTTCACGGGATGCTCATTTATTTTGCGGTGCACAACGGGAGAGCCAAAAGACAGCGTAACTTGAACCAGGAATGCGGTGCAGATTGTCATTGGGTGTGAGATTTACCTGAAGTTCAAGCCGTGTGTCGGGAGTGTTTCACAGAGGGAAAACCAGGCTTGCTTGTCCAACAGAACCAAGCATGAAATGTCTAGGCGGCGGGGATCACACAATCAATCAAGCAATTGGGAGCGCGGATCCGCTGCCCCGATTCCCAGCAGCTTGGTTGGTCAAGTGCAAGTGCGAGTGCGTGCAACGTACGCCCCGAGAAACAAATTTGTTTCTCTCTGCGGAGGCGAGACGAAAGACCAGGGTTGTATCGCAATTGGCCGTGGCAGTAGACGGTCTAGACGGGCGAGACACTTCGTCGTAACCGGGCTGCTGTTGGTGTTGTACTTGTACGGGGTGCCGATGGTTCCTGCACCGTAGGCTAGCCGTACGCAGGTTAATGTAGATGCAGTCTTCCGATGTCGTAGCAACTGAGCTCTCTTCGATTCGGCCCAGAATGGAAATCGGGAAATTGCCTGCTCGTCGGTGGTTTGAGGTCGGGCTAATACCGGCACTGTCGACTTGGTAACTGGATTTCGGGAGCAACTCTCTTGTCGGGTCCGTTGATACAACACGAGACGATACGATACGAGGAGCGGTTCGGGTTTCTCTAATCGAATTCGACAGTATGCGAAAGACCCGGCTACTTAATAGCTAGCTATGTAGCCCTGTAGTTAGATTCGCTAAAGGTTATTTTGCGTGGAGGCTGAAAAGGAACGACTAGAGTCAGGAGAGAGTAAAAAAAATGAAGGTGAGAAAGATGGTACCGAAAGAGTGTAGGTAGGCAGGTTGACGGTAGATCGATCGGTCGGGTTGGGTACCTGCACTGGAAAGAAATGGCCCACGAGGAGAGGGTCTGGAGTCTTGCTCGACATGAGAAAAGAGGGAGAGCGCCGAGGACGACAAGGACCAGGACGCGCCGGTTAGTGCAGTGCGTGCAGTGCGTGCAGCACACTCCTCCAAGACTAAGGTTTGCTTTGACGGGAAAATGAAGGTGCTGAGGATCCGGTGTGGGTGTGACAGTCTCGCACTAGAACAGGTATCTCGAGCTAAGGGAATAGGCTCGTTTGGTACCGGAACTATTGCCATACAGCAGCCCATCTACTATGATGAGGTACTTGGTGCGGACAGTGCAGCTCTGCCCACCACACACTCGGGTACTGTCCGATTTAGTGAGTATAGTGCCCATCTGAGCAGAAAAGCTTCTGCAGCATTGTCCCATGACAGCGTGCTGAAGTATGTAGGTATCGCTGGGCACCGCTGGGCAGGCCAAGTATCCCCCTGCAGAAGGGTGTGTGCCTAACACAGAAATAGGGGCGAATGCAAGGATGATAGCACACAGAATTGCTCAGGTAGGTAAGTACTAAGTAGACACCTGTAAACAACGCACACACTGTCTTTTCGTCTACCTATCTAGCCTACCCAGGCCTACCGATCTCAATACCTAATATCAATACTCATTATACCTCCGCTTCGCTTGGATCTGTATACAGTGTATTCTAAGCCCATGTACCTCACAGAATTGACGATTACACGATACTTCCTCTACACACGCACTTAGCTACCATTGCCAAGACTCATCATGAAGGGATAATAAACTCAGTCAGGATCAGGACATTATCATGATGATCTTGACTTTAGTCCCAGCATTACGAGGTAGTATTGAAGCTGCCTCAATCAGGGGATCTCTTTTCTCATATGCTGGCGTTTTGAATACTTTAGGTCATTAAAGGTATATGATCCTTTAGGCAGATAATCGTAGTCCTGACTACTGACGTAGATATCATAATAGTAACGGCATCCCATACAGCTATATACACAAATAGTTATCATGCCTCTTACGTAGGACGGCGCACTATTAATCATGTCTTAGAGGCAGGCCCCAGTTCCCGAAACTGTGGTTGGCTAATCCCCGAGATGATCTACCGACCGAGTCCTTCCTAATGGCCAAGTGTAGTCGAGCTGAAGCTCTTTGTGATGTTTACTCTTTTGTCACTCAGCTTACCAGCTTACATATCGCAAACTATCAAGGTAGTTAGGAGTTGGGTAAGCGCACATATCTCAATTTTTGTTCTGTAGTTACCTACCTACTATCTATTTCGTGGTCGTCGAGATCATCTGATATGTGTAGTAAACTCAACATTTACATGAAACATATCATATATTTTTGATGATCCAAACCACCCACCTACATCGTAGGTAACATGTTCTCGGAGAATATCTTCCTTCATAGTTGATGCATCTAGCCCGACGGGATTTTCTCTCTCCCTAGTGAAGCTGAGCCAATTCGACTCAGCCCGAGACATACCTGACTCACCCATTCCTAATCGTACAACAACATCTGTTGTTGGTTGTCTTGGTAACACCAGTTGCCCAGTGAGGGGTGAGGGCTTGATACTTCCCGACGTCATAGGTCCCTGAGCGAGTCGGTTATCCCTTGGTTAAATAGACTACTGTTCTATTTCCTCTCTATTTTGCTTTTTGCGTCCTGTCGCTTGCAATAATACGTCTCTTGCTAACGTACCCTCTCCGAACACGAAGTACGCACGCTTACAGCCTCTAAAAAAAACAATCGCCGGCCGGCAGAGGAGTTTTATACCGAGCTGACAGGATCTCGTAGGCTGAAAATGAAGCTTGCGAGCTAAGCAGCACGTTGAACCAGTCATACTTCGACTAAGACCACCGCCGTATTGTACAGGGGCTCGATGTGGAGGGATCGGTGTCTCAGAGTCCCCAGATGCACCGTGTTTACAGTGAAGAGACATGCTCTGATTCCCTCTGCAGCAGTACATACCTACAGTACCTTCACTTCCTATCGCCCCGGGGTGTGTGTAGTATGCAGGGTGATCCCGGCATCGAGTGGTCTGCAAGTCCCATCATTCCGGATCTGTCTGCAAAGCCGCGGGCCAATAACGTGTCTGTTCCTGGCGCTTAACCAAGTCGGTCGCTAAACCTGCAGCTCAGAAGGCACATCTACTGTATACTACTGCAGTACCCCTGAATGTGGACATGGTCTGGGTACATACTTACCTATCCCGTACAGTGCTGTGGAGGCATTTCACAAGTTCACTTCGTCAGCTTTGCTTTTTATTTCTAAGATTTTTTTTTCGTCTTGGCTCTACCCTGCCGTCGCCTTTCGTGTTGCGCCTCTTCACTTTATATTCTATTTCTTTAGATCTACATTAGCCACCCCGTCATTGCTGCACCTGTGTGTAAGACCCTCGACTCAATGCGTCTTCGTAAGGTTTGCTGCTGATGTTGCACTAACAGAGTTCATGTAGGTAGGTACAGTTCCGTCCGTACCTGCAGGTAGATGTAGGGTTGGGTAAACGCAACAGTGAATTAGCATTGGGATTAAAGCGGATATGTGTGGGTCTCGCCTCATTTCAACATTTTTTGAGCTGTTTGTCCTGCAAGCAAGCTCTCTCCGGATTTGCCACAGCTTGCTACGATATGGGAAGGAATACTTACATTCCTACAGGCATACATACCTAGACCACGAATGTACAGACATGGTGCCTTTGAAGGATCACAACACATCAGAAAACCAAAGTGTCAAACACCAACCCTATGTACGGGTTCTCAACTGATCCCGAGGCCAAGAGTCGTATGAACAATCCAATCCACATAAACAGAGTCCGCTTCCCGAGTCACCGGTCCACACCAATCCCAAATCGGCCTCGACCTGGATGCCGTTCCAAACATCAGCCCAACCCGAATGCTGATCTTTTAAGCCTTATGGGATTCGAACACAGAGAAAATTCCTTCGCCCAGCTTGACCCATAACAACGGGGCTACGGAGTAGTTATAATGTAGGTAGCTCAAGCTTAACCAGGTGGGTAATAAGAATAACATTTAAGATGAAAGAATGAAATACCCAGGCAAGTATGGAGGGAATATGCGTATGTCGAGAGATCCCCCCAGATGCTCCATATGGGTAGGAAGGTAGACATTTCTTCATCTCGTCTCGATTGAAGCGTGTAAATTGGGGTGTCTTATTAACATAGCGTTGGTTGTTGTCAACTGCATCCACATCAGAACAACGTCATATTGGCTAGGCAGTCAAAGAGATGAGCAGGCTTTTTAATTAGTGTCAAACAGAACTGACGGAAGATGACGGCATCATGCTCTTTAAGCTCGCGGTCGTCACTCTTGCACCGTTGCATCCAGGGGTTTGCATACTACACGACTTGCCCTCGGGGTACTGGGAAGTGAAGCCAAATGAGATCTCACACGCCCCCAGGCATGTACATGGTAAATGACAATCTTCAAACTGTCTGATTACAAATCCAGGGACACAACATCTATATCATTAGAATGTGTAGGTGTCCCCAGTTCTACACATACCATAGAGTAGAGCCATACTATGTAGCATGATGAAAACCAAGTTGATTTTGCAATTGGTTTTTGAAGTATATATGTAGACACCTAGTAGGTAATAATAGCTGGCACCCCTACTTATAACAGGCTTTAGAGTGCAAACCCCTCAATCCGCCCAAGACTTTCGATAGGAATTGAAGCCAGGGAATAGTACACACCTATATACCGTGGGCAATCCCTACGATACGGTCGTAATTACGGTAGCATGCAATCCGATAGGTAAGTCAGCACCTTATTGTTTAAATACTATGCTATAGAGTATACCAATTAAGTCACAATTCAGTCATCTGTCACATAAGTGTAGCAAATTCCTTACATTTCTCGACATTCTCTTACAAGTAGCCCCTTGTATGTAGAATATCATGATCTGATAGCCGAATAGACGTTTGCAGCTTGGGACCTCGGACCTTACCGGATCGCCAAAGAAGCCTACTCGTAGATATAACTACTATGCATGCTCCGAAGCGGAGCCAACGCATAACCCCTTAGTTAGCGAAGCGCGCAACTAACCCTGCACATGTTCGCGATGGTCTGCGACGCGGCTCTACGTGACCAAAGAGGCAGTTAAGACACATGTAGGCAGATAGCGCATGCGGGTTTTTACACGCATCCCACGATATTGATCAACTGCAGCTATAATATACATAATGTGCATCACGCATTACACGCGCGGTGCAGGAAAAAAGAACCGAAGCGAAGACAGCTTGAGGCATTATTCACAACGGTATACAACGTGGTGTAATTCGCAGTTACTCGCAGCATTTATTTTACGATAAGTGCAATAGGAAATCATCAAATAAGTAGAGAGAGTATGCATTCACGACATCGTAAGTTTTCCAATCTTCAGGTAGATGTGGGTAAATAGTCGATCCAGGCTCGGAGAGGCAGTGGCATGTTATCTTTTATTGCCTTTGTCTACTTGTCTGTCCCGTCGAAGGAATGAGTCGCGTGGTGGCTCGGATAGCGTACCAGACAGACTACATGTCCGGCAACATCCTGGTAGACAGCGCTTGATGGATTTCCCCGTGGCATTACTGGTGACCCCGTATTTTAACAACGCGGGGTATAAGTATGTAGACCATGCCATACGTAGGTAGGTAGATAGGGATCAGCAGCACACATGGCAAACTTTCCCTAGCAAATGAGCATAGCAGGGCGAGGCATCTCAATAGGTAGTGTTTACAAGTAGGTATCCCGTTTTCCATTCTTCAAACTGCCAAACGGCCTGTTGGTGTGCCGAAACGTCACCAATCAAACTACCCGAAGCCACCCGAGAAAAGTAGTTTGCGATAATTAGCTGCCATGTTCCGTGTGCTGACGGCCGTGCATACAGGTATGCTGTGTAATCGCCCAGCTGAAATAGACCAGGTACCTACGCGGAGCTGAGCATCAGGGCTCTCTCACCTGACCTTTCTCATCCGAAGTTCTCGTAGCATTGGGTCAATATGCTCCCATCGTGTAGCCGCCAGCCCGTCTCAAATGAAGAGAAGGCCATGTCTTGAAACTACTATTGCTCACGGAACTGTAAATGACTTCCACAAAGTGTGAAGCTGCGACGTCGGGCTTAGCTCTGAGACATTTTCCTGATAACCCATTTCCATTATGTTTC
Source organism: Lasiodiplodia mahajangana (assembly GCA_029590625.1). Lineage (NCBI taxonomy): Eukaryota > Fungi > Ascomycota > Dothideomycetes > Botryosphaeriales > Botryosphaeriaceae > Lasiodiplodia > Lasiodiplodia mahajangana. Next base: position 11,478 of record JAPUUL010000796.1, read on the forward strand.
CCCATCGTCTAATAGAAAGCCAAAGCGCCAGTAGGATCACATGGAGACATCTTTGACGAAAGGCAACCAGTGTGGGATTCCAGTACGCAGTGGGACACCCCAAGCCTTCGCCAAGTCGACTAGGCAGCGCCCCAGACTTGTCTCTTTCTGCAGCTGTGATTCGTGAGACCTCACCGAGCGTGGCGATTGCGGGGTAGCCTTCTGTGCAATATTTCCAGAATCGGAACGGCTGCGGTACCGGTAGGCGCCTCACTAGGACTTTCCGCTAGGCTTCTTCTTGTGCTAGATTGACAGACGACGTACGTCCCTGCGTGTAGAGTTATATACGGCACCTCTACTTTGTCGTCACAGCCCGCCCTGCGCCGGCCGGAATCAACGCCAGCCAATCATCCTACTCCAGGATTTGCGTAGGGAAAAGCTCGAGGGTGGCGTAGGAGTCAACGTTCGAGCATGAGCTGACTCCGGCCAAAGGAACAACGACCAGATGTGTGTGGGGGACACGCGCGCACATCCGATGGCCCGCAGAGGCATATAAAGAGCGAGGAACAGATCGCCCAACTTGGGGCAATACCGTCCTCCCTCTTCTCTACTGATACAATATCTAGTCTACTATTCCGAAGGCAAATCAATATCGTCCACAAGAAACCAGTGTTCACCATTCCAATTCGCCTATCATCGTTATCAAACAGCTTCGGTCCTCCTTCCGCGAGAATCGTCATGTATCCCTCTCATTGCTGCCAGTGCGGTGGTGTGTTCGTCATTAACACGAACTGCTCGTGGTGCAACCACAAGGAGTGTGCCAAGTGCGCCTAATGAGTCCTTATCACCGCCCAGAATGGATGAGCAGACATCGGACAAAATATGTGTCGGTATTTACCGTCTTCGCCTTTCAAGACTTGGTCCGCTGACTCGAGCATAGTTTTACGGTGCCCGTTACAACATGAATGAACCCATCATTAAAGCGTCGGGTCGAGATTATGGGGAATTAAGAGGCTCGCACGCTATTGATTAACGCTTCAGCAATCACTCTTTCGCAAAAGCAAGCCTGAGTTGAAGTCATGTGGTCAAGAGTCACTATGGGAAAATGACAAATCACATTTCGTCGTTAGGCAAAGGTTGCTTTCTTCTACTTGCTTAGAATGTGGCGTTTTGGATCGGAAGTACCCTGCTCGCCAAAAGTCTGGAATTATTGTATACTCGGTGTTACGATGTACGAGAATAAGCGGTTCGCGATCAACGGCACACAGATACCCTTCAATTTAATATGCAATTGTCTTTTGTTTCAAGGAACCCCGCCGCTACAGTTATTTACGTCCCGAGTCGGCAGTTTATTCGACGTGTCACGGAACTATTCTTAGTTATCGAAAACAAGTTTTGTTCGCTAGTCATATTCGTATTGTGAAGTCGATTCTGATTGAATTTGTTTCAGCTTCACCGTCTGTTAATCGTGCCATGGTAGCTGCAGCTGGCCGCATATGTAGGCCGGTGCATGTTCTCTGTTCCCCAAGGTCTAAATCGTGAAAGGACGGGATCCCGGCGCAATAAATGGTTTTCTCCAATTACAGAAGCATCGTTCGATTCTTCCTGTTCTCGAAGTTAGTACAGGAATAGGCCGCTAAGAAACACGATGGGTTTCAGAAAGCCATCCCAATACGGGAAGACTCGATATAAATTGTATTGACTACACTCTTTTTAGCATTGGATTCGTTGAGGTCTAACACCCATCACTATCACCTACGTCATTTCAAGAAAAAAGGTTAGAGGCAAGTATTTGCTGTGCTGTGTTTTGTATAGTTCAACTTATGTATTCGGTCCGTTTTTTTGTCGATACCTTCTAATATCCAATAGACCGTCGGACATGAAAAGGGGATAACGATATGCTGGTAGTAGTGATGTTTATTTCATATCCCTTATAATCCCGGGTAGGTCGCTGGGACCAAAGAGGTTGAGAGACTTGGCCTATCAACTGGTACAAGACTGCTCACTACCTTTTCTGTCTGACGATAGTAGGTAGAGAACAAGCAGAATATGACTATAATTTTCTTTAGTTTTGTTATCAAGGCAAGCGTTTTTCCCCGTGCTTAGNTTTATACTCTATACATCTTGAATCCCGAAATAGCAGGTCTTTCGCACAAAAAAATAATGGCAAAAGGGAAACACAATCACCACTCAGGTGCAGCGCCACACCCGCTACTATTCACAAACGCAGTCCTTCGCAATGCCTTCCTCGAAGGCAGGTCATCATCAACAGCAATCGGCTTGACGCCAACTTTCTTAGCCCTGCGGCCCTTGAACCCGATCTTCCGATCAAGTTCGTCGAACTCGCCAGCGCGCGAAGGGTCCGGGTTCGCATCCCCCTTCCTCACCTTCCACCGAGAGGTCCCGAG
>JAPUUL010000797.1:0-13852 GCA_029590625.1 Lasiodiplodia mahajangana
GGTTAGTCATTACGCTTGAAGAGAATACCATAGGTACATCACGTGTGAGTAAGCCAGGGTAAGTTGAACTGAGATTGAGATGAGAGGGATTTGGGGATATGGTGACGGTATGGAAGGCCTCGCTCTGCTAATACTTTCAACAGAGCAGCACTTCAACACATAGGCAAGAGAATGATCAGTTCAGACAATTGGTGACCTTACCGATCAATCCGAAGCGATCCTTCACATCGCACGTCTCCAACCCCGCCAAAGCTTCGATCGCCTTATCCAACGCCGTCCCGACGTCCCATTCTTCCGTTCCCTGCTCTCCAACCCCAAAGGTAAGTTGCACAACAGCGTAGCCTTCTTCAGCCCACTTCTTCCGTGGCAAAGGATCGAGCGTCTTAGGATTCCGGTCGCCGGATGCATTACTATTCCCCTCCTCTTTATTGGAGCCGGGCTGTGGGTCTCCGGGTATAACAATGATGAGACCCGGTCCATATCCTCGTCGCGTCAAGGGCGGTTGCAGCGTAGCATTTCCTGAGAGACGGACGATAGTCGCCGATGGTAAGGCCACGTGTGTTTCTTCTTGGTCTGCCATGATAGGCTGCTACGGCTCCGTACTTGTGTAATGTTGTGAAGTCGAATTATACATGAAGCTTTATGTCATTGAGCGGGCATGCTGGAGTCTTGGTGCGGGGGAGGGGAAGGCGAGCGGAAGGACCCGAAAACCACACCATCCCAGTCATACTCACTATCCGGATTACTACAGATAGCACCGTTCTATTAATAAGGAAGTATATGGTTAGCGTACTGCAATTAAAGTCCCTCGCGGGCTTCCTAAGGCTAATGCAGCTAACATACTTCAGCTCTAAAGGATGACATATGTCCTGTTGCCTGGCATTTTACTAGGACTTGTGTTGTCCCCGCAAGCCTATTTCATAGACAATGTGGCATGAAGATCTTTTGCTACAGTTTACTTAACTAAGAAATGACTGCGCAACGATGACGCTGATTAACTTTGACACACTGCGTCATGCGGAATGACTACTTGATATATCGCCTTTTACCTTCCCGAGTTCTAACTCTCTGCCGTCTTCCTAGTAAACTTGCCACTGCTCATAAGTAGAGTGGTAGTTTGGGTACATAACGGCAATGTCCTATGGAGCTTCGAGCTGTATCAATACGAAGACGAACGAGCGGAGAACAACTCTCTAAAATCATACTATAGTGACCTCAACAATGGGCCCTTCTGTGAACATGTTGGTAGGGAATCGCGAGTTGGCGGCGACGCGAGTGTATGTGCCATCAGCGGCCTGCCGCAAGATCAAAACGCCGCAAGTCGTAGATGGCTCGCCATCCCTTGATGCTGCTGTTAGGAACCTTCGTTCCTTCTCGGCCCAAGTAATAGGCTCTGTAGCTGAGACCCTGTCGTCATCATCAAGGTTGACTTCAGCTGCGCCCGCATCTTCATCACTGGATATACCTCCGCCTCTCAGTCCCATCCTGTTCCGTTCTTCATCAGATTCATACCATTCAATATCCAGGCTCAATTCGTCCGGGTCGTCTTCGTCAGGATCTTCCTCTGGTTCGGACAACGGCGACAGGCTTGTTGTCGGCGAGTCGGCCGGATTATACGTCGTCGTCGTGAATCTTTCCCTACGAGCTGGCACTGCATCACGTGGCAGTAATCCCGCTTCGATGTCGGCCTTGTATCTGTGCCTCAGCATCGAATCGCTTCGGCGGCGGATAGGAGAATGATATCCGGGGGCCCAGCGACCACGATACTGCATTTCGATATCATCGTCATCTCCACGATCTACGCGCCATTCGTAGTCTGCCGGGCCACCTTTATCCGAGGCACGGAGCTTAGAGAAAGTGTCTCCGATAGCATCGAACCAAGTGCCAAACTGTTGCTCGGGAAACTCGACTAACTGAAGGCAGTACACCTTTTCGCCCACGGGAAGCCGTGCGTCCTGCTCACTATCCACAGTGATATCGAGTAGGGGCAACCCAGATGCGACGATGTGGCACTTCGGATCATAACTTTCCGCAACGAGATGTACACCTCTACGGCTGTTCTTGTATGCCCCGCGATAGAAGTCCGCACAGGTGCCGAACATACACGCTTTAGAGTGAAAAGAAGCTTCCACTAGACGACCGCGGACCTTAACATGCCCTCTAGAGACCAGGCCGTAAGGGTCGATCCCTCTCGGCTTGCATTCTGCTTCCACGATTGAAGCGCACGGCGTCCACTTTCGAGCCATTGGGTTGAAGGCCTTGATGGGTCCGATGCGGGAAGCCCAGGAGAACGTCGGAGCAATGAAGGAGTCCGGCCTAGAGAAGTTGAAGACGTTCCCCCTGGAGGCGCCGAAATCCAGATCCGCATCTAGTATAGACTCCCAAAGGAGGCTGGCAACGAGCCCTTCTTCCCATAAGCCAGCCAGGTATCGACCCATCCCCTTTTCGGCAAACTGACTTGCCACGGAGGACAAGGCGGGAAGGGTGTCTTTCTGGAAGGTAAGCATCTTCGTCGTGTAATCCCGTAACATGGTTCCCCAGACACGCAGTCGTTCCTCAACTGTCTGCGTCTCGGCTGTCTGTAGCGCACTCGCGTACACAGACTTCAAACTCGGTTCAGATGTCAGCCGAGTCTCGCACCGAGAGCCCGTCCTACACTCGTAGAAAATGCCGCCGGGGGTGTAGTGTAGCACTCGGGCTGAGAGGATGCGTTCCTGAAAACACCAGGCCCTACTAAGCAATGGATATCCGAGCGAGCCGTCACGAGTCACCGGGGTGCCCTTGACGAATGCGTCCTCCTCAAGGTGAACGCGAGCAAAATACTTTTGCTGGTTTTTCCTCATCAAGGGCCACTTCCTCCTCTTCGAGAACCCATCTGAACTCCATGTCCCCGGTGTTCTCAACAAGCCGCCCGATCCATCGGACGAGCCGGTCGCAGAGATGGTGACATAAGCCGAAGCATATATATCCCCCATTTTCATCGCTTGTTCTTCCCAGTCGGCTGCATCGTCCTGAACGATGCAGAGTGAGTCGATCCAGAGGTACCGCAGGCCCAGGTCTCGGGTGACGAGGATAGCTTCTTGAAATGTAGTGGACAACTCAGACCATTTGATGCCGTGGATTCTGGACTCTAATGTTGATTTCGTAGTCCTAAGTAGGCTACTATTCCCCCAGCAATGGCTCAATGCTGCGTATGATTGAGTCTCACCGTCGGTAACGTAAAGAGCAGGGGCTTTGGTACCATCGCGGGGTCCGACGTCTACCACTCTCTTGGGGAGGGGTTTCTTGCCATCGATCTGGCACAGTGGGTGGCTGTCCATGCATTCTTTCATCCATCTCTGGATTGTAGTCAGGCACTTCTCAGACCGGAAGTTGTCGCTGATGTGCAGAGAGGTGCCGATTGCGGGATAGTTTTCGTCTGAATGGTCTGCACCGCCCATTAAATGAGACAGAACGATCAACATACACAAAATGCGGTCTACCACATACCTTTAAGTGTGTAAAGCTCTAGACCGAAGTCCGGAAGATGCAGTTTCGCTCTTTCATCGCGGGTGTTAGGCATTTGCAGCCATGATGCTCCAGTGTCTAACTTGTCGTGCATAAATCGGACGCCGAGTGGCATCGAGCCATCCGCGGAGCCGTCGATATAGACTAGGATATTAGGATCACGAAATATTTCCTGATTATCGTGGAAGCTGCCGAGGGCATTGACTATCAGATGGCAGACCAAACATCTTTGCTGCGCTTCCGCTGCGCCGGGGAAGTTGAACCAGACGTGCTTCCCCTCCTTGAGGACATTCTTTAGACGAACTTGTCGCAAAGCGAAATGGTCAGATGGACGGCCAGGGTTGATGGTAGAGGCCCCCTGAGGGATACATTCGGGGTCTAAGTCATAGCAGGTCTGGCAATTTGCTGATGATGATTCGTAGGCTTCCCACGGATATGGCATGTTGATACCTCTGATATAGCAATAGGTTTCTTTGTAAAGCTGAATGGGGCGTTCCGTTGATGCGAGGCTCTGTCCTTAGGCATGGTCGATATAAATCTCCAAAATCGAATAACGGTAGACATGTGATGTAGCATCCAATATGCAGCAGCTGAAGCAGTTCAGCTGGCCACTTACGGGCTAAGCGATAATCATGGCTGTATTCATCCGCTGATACGACGACGCCCGCAGTTATCATTTCGAACGCGCATTTAGCTAGGATGAGCGGAGGGATTACCACTCCTGGGCGGGATACCCAAATTCACATCGTCCAGGTAGACTACAGTCTACAACAACGCTCGGAACATACTTAGCGGTCTTTTCTTGGTGCCGCCGCCAGGGACAGCACACCACCCACACACGTCGCGACAAGCCACAGCTGACCGTTAGGTTACTATTTACATATTTAGTGTTGAAGTAAAGGTGGCTGGTACACTCCACTCCCCTGTCTATCTGTATACCCTAGATCCCCCAGAGCCCAAGGCTCTATTCTTTCTTCTTAATTATCCTGAATATACTACTGCTGCAACCTCTATATTGTATGGTCTCCACTCCTTTTGACATTTAGGGATATAGATTTCCGGGTCCTTGGCCAGGAATCGTCTATGTATATTGAAGGACCGACCTGAGGCGCGATATTGTTTATCCTAGAGGTGGAATAGGATGTTGGCATTTAACCAGACGAAGACCAATCCCTTCGAATGCCCTCTTGTGCCTGTATATCACCTATTCAAATGAATCCTACACCGAGTAATTACTACCTAGGCATTAGATCTTCTGATTGGTGACTGCTCTAGTCTGAATAGAAGAAATTAGGCAGCCATCAGTAGTGTCAATCACCTAACCTCTAGTGCAGTGGGGAAACCACTGGAAACCACTAGATCCACACACCTGGAAGAAGCCCGTTATTCCACTTTTTATGTAGCGGAGCCGAGGGAGGGTTCAATTAGGTAGATACTCGCTCAATATGAATAGATATAGCACCCTTGATGACATCGGTCAGTAGGTAAAAAGTTATCTGACGTTTAATTTTACACTAGGCACGCTTTAGTACGCTGCCTTATGCCTGGTGCAGCTTTTTGCGAATATTTTACTTGCGCTTTCTAAACCTACTGAAAGTGTAGGGGGAGGCCATTTACTTTAAATTTCCTGAAGTGTAAGCTATTTAATGTAGTATGCTAGATTTATTTTCTATACTGGATGAAATTTAACCCACCTCGTCTAATAACTCTGCAAAACAAGGATCTTCAGAAAGGAGGGTGGCATTGGCGCTCGTAATGATAGCTTGCTTAAAATCCTTAGCTACGTGTGAACCGTGGATAGGCCCACCGCTCCCCGCTGCAACTTGCTCGAGCCTGCTTCAGGCGTTGCTACATAAGTATATATGATGTAGGAGGCGGTAAAATCTATATGAATGGGGTGGGTCTATACCCCAGGATAATAACCTCACTACAAATGGTGGAGTACATGTAGTAGGGAAAACGCTAGGATAAAGAACCCAAAGGAAATGTAGCCTCTTAAAAATTAAGGGTCGCTGATTATTATTACCCTACATAGTGTTAGAGAAGTGGCGGTGCCAGCCGGAAAGCGTGACGAAGCTACTTTGCGCTATAATACGCATAATTACGTTATGTCATTCTTAAGTGCCCAATGCTTTAACTGCGCAAGAAAGAGGAGTATGGATACTTGTGGCATCCAAAAATCTATACCTGTGTTTATCGCTATCTGGTTGCCTATGTTGCCTGATGCTGCCTCATATTGCCCGATTACCACTGCGCTGCCATTATGATCTGTGAACTGCGTCCCCCACTGTGCTCCTTTGGAGTTGCAGGTCATGTCCCCGCATCAATCCATGCATCTTTTCCTTTCCTCTCTTCAGCAACCAGCCCTGTCTTGTGCAGAGAGTCGTCGAAATCCCCTCGTACCCCAAAAGAATCGGCCAGATGACTGCTTACCCACATATCAGCGACCAGCTAGTTTCTGCGATCTTCCCCATAGCTTACCGTGCCTTCCGAGAGCTGTTGTGGCCGCCTCAGACGTATTACGTATATATCGTTTCGAAGCTCCAAGCTTTCGACCTCGGATCCTTTCGCTTTGCAGAGTCTACCTACGTTTTTGGATAGATCTTTGGGGTTCATCACGTTGTAAGAATGTAAATGAAGCTCGATTGTTTCCATGTTGAAAAATAATAAGGAAATAATTATAAAGGCTAAGTATGTAGCATGGCGTGATCCAAATGTAAACATTAGTATAGACAAGTAAAAGGGAAAAAACAGTACTAACAGAAGCCGGCATTCATAAAATTTATATTCCTCTGGTGCATAACTGCCCACAGCAACCTAGCATTTAGTGGGCAAGATTTAAGCCACTCTGCTTATCAGCCCGAAGATGATTCTGGATTACTTCATCATCCAAGAGAGTAGGTGATCGAAAAAATGGCAAATATGTCCGCGTGCCCCAAAAGTGGCGTTTTATTGATGGCCGGCATGTGTACATCTCAGATCATCACCCTTGCCGCCAAGCACACACACTAAATCCTAATTAGCTAGAGGACTACATAAGAGGTAAAAAGTAAGCCACCCACTCCGTAGTAACAACGGGATGCAGCTCGGTTAGATTTGATTCTGCAGGACACATGGATGCTCGATCCGGCCATTGTTGCATTGTGGTTCTTTTTCTGCAGGAGAGCCAGACTCTCAAGGGTGGAGGAACTAGGCTGCCATAGGATACTATTGGATTCCCTGCAGAAGCTTCTAGTATATTACTGTACCAGCTCGGTATGCAGTTAACAAATACCGTAGATCTAGCCTATTCTTGTCCCGTAGCCTGATAAGCGCCATGGGGCGACGACTGACCGCTCTTCACTATCCGAATGCCATAAGTAATCCCAGAACTGGGGTTTAAACATAGGACGGGAAAACTTACGGATGAGGAATACTAGTCTCTTAAGTTAACGAATTCTTCAATTAAGTGGCCGATCAAACCCTGTCACCATGGCCTCGTCCAAATTAGGAGAAGTTCTACGCACGAAGTACCACAAGGATTACGACTTTGAAGACTTCCTTCCATCTGATGCGCTCGATGAGATACTCACAAAGTCGGCAATTCAAGATGTTCTCGGGCCTAAGCTTCAGTGTACTAATGATGACATGGAGTTCATTGTGGCGCGGATCTTGGACAAAAACGCAGCGCTCGGATATAAGAAGATCTTTGCTATCTTGGTCTTAATCGGCAAGGCCAAGTATATAAAATACTTCATTAAAGAAGGTATCCGAGACAGAGACCTACCTGTAGAATATGCGGATCTTACGAGGCGCTTGGATAACTGCAAGCAACATCACCTCGACATATTCTGCAAAAGACAATGGTCGGTATTTGTGCCAGTTCTGGATTTCACATTAAATGGTGGTGTGACAAAGTATAGCGCACATGAGAGGCTACCCTTCTTAGAAAGAGAACGGATTGGAAGCCATGCCTACGGAACTTTGATGAAAGTTCGGATACATCCAGGCCACATTCGTGGAAACAGTTCTGTAAGCATTAATCATATACACCTAAGTTTGAGCATAGGCTTAGACCAACTCACTGATCATTACCTCCAGCAAGCTTCCTATTTTGCCGTGAAGGAGTTCTGGCTAGATAGTCGCCCACGATGGGAAGATGAGCTCAACGCACTTCAACATTTTAGCGGTCAACACGCAGGCCATGAGCACCTCATAAAGCTGTTGTTCGCATATGAGCACGAGGGCGTGGGGCTCTTTTTGGTTTTTCCACGCGCGGACGGCAATCTGAACGAGTATTGGGAATTGAATAGCTCTCCGAGACCTGAAGATGCCCACTGGCTTATTCAGCAGTGCTGGGGCCTAGCTACTGCCTTGTGTCAGGTTCACCGTTATGATTCACGGGATGGAAAAGATAGAGGGGGGCATGGAGATATTAATCCAGAAAACATTCTATGGTTCAAAGGAACTGGCACAAATCGCGATCGCCTAGTTGTCACATACTTCACCCCTGCACGATTTCACACAAATGATATGGTAGAGAACACCACCCCAGGAAATCGAGGCTTCTCGTACGCCTACCGGCCACCAGAAGTTGATGTCCAGCTTGAAACTAAGTCGGCCCAACGGTTTTATGTTTGGAGTCTCGGGTGCCTCTTTCTCGAATTCTTAGTCTGGTATCTTGTTGGTTACCCAGCAATACGCGGCCGAGGTAATATTGTGGATTATGATGGCCAGAAATGTCAAACTTTTATTGACGCCCGCGTAAACGATGATGATCGCTTCGCTGACGGTTTTGCGCAAGATAAGTTTTTCAACACAACTGGTGGGGAGGTTGGTCCGGCCTATGTGAAAAACTCAGTGATAATGGTATAGTTGAACTGCCTTCACGGTACTTTTTTTTTAAATGATACTAACTTGATGAATAGTGGATAAAGTTTTTGAATCGATTGAAGAGTTGCTCAGGAGCTATTCACGATCTCTTGGGATTGATTGAAGACAGCATGCTACGCCCAGAACCCCGGGATCGGATCGATATGGACCAGGTATCAGCCAAACTAACCAATATCCTCGCGAGGTGTTCGACTAAAGAGTATTATGCCCAAGGATTACCTCGAAGAGACATAGATCGCTACATTTACCCGCCTCTCTTTCGGAGAAAATTATACCCTATCGAGAGTGGAGGTTCATCTCAGTCCTCGCAAGTGGCCCCCTCACCAACTCCCAACAAGGATCTCGTACAATTAGAAGCGTTGTATGAGAATGCATCCCTAGTCACCGCAGCTCCGTGTCGTACCCACAGCAGTGCACCGGATAACGGTACAGCACTTGGTGAGGAATTTTACCCTATCGAAAAGCCAGGGCGGAAGGCTAAGTATTTCGATCGGATTTTCCTCCACCTACTTTCCCGTTCCCCAAGATCCGAACCCGACAATTTTATTTTCAAACTTTCACCAAAGATATCTACCCCGAGACAAGGTACTATCCTCATGCGTAACGTATCCACCAAGACCAAGCAGGATTCCAGGGAAGCTGCCCTAGTCCACTTTGTCGACGTCCGTGATCGCTGCATTCCGGCGGCTAGGGACTCGGGATTACCTCTCACAAACCCGCGCTTTTTACCACGTACTGCAGCGAGTAATTTTCTCCAGGAGCATAGGATTAGAGCAACACTGAACGACCGCCTAAAAGATGTTGAGGAAACGGACCTTGACGACCTCGTCACATATGTGAGAGATGGCGCAAACTTGGTATTTCTGACTCTTGTACTTTCTGGGACCTTGAAGTATATCAGGCCGTTGCGCAGCGCTGGTTTCGTGGATCAGAACTTACCAGTTGGGAATGACTCGCATTCGGAAGTCGTCACCTTGAAAACGGGACAGAAGCACGAGTGTTTTTCCCATGAGAAATGGACGCCTGAACGCAAGGAAAGTTTTATTGAAAACCAATGGGCCTTCCTGGCTCCTGTCCTTTCAAGCAATGAGTTTGCTTACTCCCTGCATGTGAGTCAGCCTCTTCCGTTTGTCCCGCCTAGTACTGTTAGTTTCGATGAAGGACGCTTTGGTTTAGTAAGTAAAGTCCTAATATCGGCTGGACATCACGATTATTCCCAAGGGGTAAGTTATATATCTTATGTAGGCTCCCCGTCACGGATTCTAATAGTTCTACTAGGATACTAGCGGAAATTTTCAAGTCGCTCTGAAATGTTTGAAAGATGAGATGAATCTCCATGAAATGGAAACATTGTACAAGAAAGAGAGGCAAACACTGGAATTTCTGCGGGGCCTGCGCCATCCCCATCTCATACAGGCCTATGCGGCGTATAAACGAGGAAATGAGAGAGGTTTCGTGTTTCCCTGGGCGGATGGGGGCAATCTTAGGCAATTTTGGATGAGCAACGGGACTCCACTAGACCGCGAACTACTACTTTGGGGTATCGCTCAAATGAGAGGTCTTGCGGATGGAATCAGTAAGCTTCATGGTGAAGGCATCCGCCATGGAGACATCAAACCGGGTAATATACTCGTATTTCCCGATGGTACTAACCAGTGGGGGACCTTGGTGCTTGCGGACGTTGGACTCGCCAAATCCCATGACTATCACACACGTCGGCGGAATACACCTACTACAACAGCTTTCGGGAGCCGGAGATACGAGTCACCCGAGGTGAACCCGGGTCTATTATCCCGAAAATACGACATTTGGTCGTTAGGCTGCGTTTTCCTGGAATTCCTCATTTGGCTACTACGTGGCCCAGACGGGCTTAACTTATTTCTCGAGGAGTCCAACGAGAATGGTAACGAGACACGTTTTTGGGAGCTAACCTCCCCATCACCTAGGCTACGCAAGGTTATCATAGACTACATGGAGAATATTTCAGTGTCACTCAAAAGAGGATCTAGTATCCCTGTTCTGATTGATTTATTAGCTCTTATTCAAGCTAGGCTGCTCATTGTCGATGTAGAACATCGCGCAAGCGCTACCGAGATTCTACGACAGCTAGAATTACTTGAAGGCAAAATCCCGCCGGACTCTGTGACCCACGACCCAATGCAGAGTAAGTTCTATCCGCAGCCGGCAAGGCTGAGTAGGGACTTGCAGCTTCGTAACGAAGTAGGTTTTGCGATACTCTTAATTATAGATGTTTATAGTAGCTAACATGCGGTTTTAGTACGTAAGTCTACCATATCTACAATTTATAGAGGATATTCGCTAACTTTGGTGTTTTGATGCTAAAGAATGTAAGTAGGTCCGGAGTTTGTATATAACGAGCGAAAAAACTGATAAGAACCGATAGCCAGTACAGTAGCCAATTATAATTATTGGCCGAGTATAAATAACTAACAGAACCAGAGAACAAGTAGGATTAATAATTCCTGGGAACTTTTCGGAGAAGACGAGCTAGCAAGGAGTATTCTTTCGGGATTAGGATGGTCCTTATCCCCGTTTGCAGAAATATCAACTCCTTGCCAACACTGCAGGGCTATCGACTTCAGTTCAAATCATATTAGCCTTCATCGCACATTAGGAGAAATTAGAGCTGGATCGGGTGGATGTAAGCTATGTAATTTGCTAGATCAGTGTTTGTCAAAAACGGAGACAACATCGAGCCGGCGATTACACCTTTTCCGAAATGGGTCAACACTGAGGCTTACGCACGATGGACCATCTCTTATATCTATTTATGCTGATCCGAGTTCGTAACCCTAACCCCGCGTACACATGAAGCCCTCTGCTGTAACTAATATTTTTCGGACATAGGATCGGACCTCGAAACTCCATGTGCTAAAGTCGGGTTGCCGGAACTTCCAAACACCCCTTCGCGAAAGTTTCAATTGCTACGAAAGTGGTTAAGCCTTTGCGACGAAACGCATGAATGTAACCAGCGGTTGCAAGGCTCAGGAGATCTAGTCAGAATGCCGACCAGAGTATTAGATGTTGGTTCAGAGAACAATCCCTATGTGCGATTATTGAAATCTTCCGAAGGTTTGGGAGGCAATTATATCGCACTTAGTCATTGCTGGGGCAGCTTCAACAAGGACGTTGACTTCTGCACTAGAAGGAGTAACATTTCGGCGTTTATGGACAATATTAACTTTCGCACGCTGCCGGAGACGTTTCAAGATGCCGTTACAGTCACTCGAGCCCTTGCTCTTCGCTACCTTTGGATCGATAGTCTCTGTATTATACAAGATGATGAAGCCGACTGGGAATTTGAGTCTAAGAGAATGGAAGACGTCTATAGCTCCGCTTACCTCACTATTGCGGCTGCTTCGGCCAAATCATCTCGGGAAGGTTTCCTCGGCACAAGATCTGGCAGACAATGGGTAACGATAGCGACTCCCAAAGGGCCTTGGTGTTGCGCAGAGTCTATAGACGACTTTCAAACAGATGTTGAAAATAGCATTCTGAATACAAGGGCCTGGGTGTTGCAAGAGCGAGTATTATCTCGACGAACAATTCATTTTACTTCGACTCAAATGTATTGGGAGTGTGGAAAGGGGGTTCATTGCGAGAGCCTGGCACAATTGCGAAAGTAAGCTAAGGTTCAATTATTCTTTTCCTATAAATTAACCAACACTCCACTGGATAACTAAACAAGTCTGTTGCTTTTAGTCCTCGATCCCAGTTCTTAGGCGACCACGACTTCCCTCGTTCAGCCTTGACATATTTTAAAAACGAGCGAATTCTACTTATACAGTATTTATATACTGTATTTAGCAAGCTACAAGTTACCAGGCCAACTGATCGCCCAGTAGCGCTCTTGGGTCTCCAAAAGCGCATAGAGCGCACCCTTGAAACTCGAGTTGATTATGGGGTCGTCGAAAGATACCTACATCGATCCATGTTGTGGTGCGCTAAGGTTCCGTGTACTTTGTCTCCGATTAAGTACCGTAACGATCGCCTTGTCCCATCGTGGTCGTGGATGGCATACTCTGGAGAGATTGACTACTTGAAAATTCCGTTTGGGAAAGTTCAATGGACAAGTGACCTTGAGAGCCCCTTCGGGGGTCATCCGATCCGCCGCTTTCGCAAGAGAAGTATTTTGGCCATAGCGAGGAAAGTTCCAAAGCGAGCAGAGGACGTTTTTGGCACTATGGTATTAGATACGAACCTCCGGCAGGGTTTCAATGAGGACCAATGGCTATATATTACCGTGGGAAAGCACAAAATGGCTAACAGACAGGGTGAAATACGGTATTATGTCCTGCTGATACGACGTGCTCCGGAGAAAAGGGACCACGCCATCTACGAGAGAATTGGAGTTGGAGTTTTAGATGCTTCTTCCTTGCCTAAAGAGCAAATTAAAGTTAGTCTTCGGTGATACTGCGGCAGTAGATTAAGGCTAGCTATTGTACTAAGTTAAAAACGGCCGCACGATCGTTTTTATGGCTACTGTGTTAGTGCGGGCAATCTAGCCCCATGGGGGCCAGATTGGACACATAAGGAAGTTCGGGTTGGATTCATTCATATGGAAGCTGCAATTCTAGTCATACATAGCTTTTCCTATTTTTTTGTTTTAGCCATTTCTCTTAGGGGGGATTCCTTCGGAGTCCTTTCCTTAAGGAATCCCACATTCGTTACTATTTCCTGCTGACTATAGATCTCTGGAAGTGCCATGTGACTCAGTGTTAGGGACCTTTAATATAGGGCGGGTAATGAACTCTCGTTGTTGCACGAAGGTTCATAAAACATCCTTCCTATTTACTATCCTCACCTGTATACACGGATGGACCCCTTGTTCGGCATGGAAGTGACCTTCCCATGAAGCCTTACGATGATCCCTCTAGCTGCTTCGTAGTACTATTAAGGCTAGGTCCCCAGAATACGGTTTACGTGGATATAAGACGAGACGTTTCACTTCATAACCTTAATACTACGTGCTGTATCTACCGACATTGAAATATCTCGCGGGGGTGTGGAGTCATGATTAATCATAGAAAGTTAACTAGTGTTCTTACTAATTAGTGGCGATCACTTGTAATAGTATTTGTATGATCTGCTCGTTAAGTTTTAGTTATAAAAGAGAGTTGTGAGATGATCTTATATATACACAGGGATCGGATGGACCTGTTTTTACCTGATCCCTGCTAGTGAAGCGGCTTGTGTATTCTTACGTAAACCGCACTCTAGAGACTTGAGCTTAGTCATAGGGCACTTTTNAAAGATTTGTAGCAGTAAGTGAAAAATAATAATAAATGTGAGATTTTTTAAAGGGGGAAACAGTTTCGGTGTTTCTTTAAGAAGGCTTGCTAAAATTAAAAAAGCTATGAAAACTAAAACTAAACCTTTTAATCTTTTATAAAAAAAGGAGATATATTTTTTTTATGTAATAAACTAAACTTTTATAAGGTTAAGCCACTTG
>JAPUUL010000798.1:0-13849 GCA_029590625.1 Lasiodiplodia mahajangana
GAAGTCAGCAAAGGGCACGAGCGAGTTGCCCTCGAGGAAATCCTCGACGATCCATTCGGCGGAGGCACCCTGTGACTCTGAGTTAGCTTTTAATCAATAGGAATCGTGTAAATTGTAATTACTAACCTGGAGCTTGGTGCTCTGGCCGGAGAAGGTGTGCGAAGCACTCTTGCCGTTGGCAGAGATGGTGGTAGTACCACCGCTGCTGCTGGTCTTGGTGACGGTGACGGTGACTGAGTTACCGGAAGTGACCGAGAAGCCAGAATACTCAATTAGAGCAGCCGGGAGGTACTCATACCAACCCTACAGGGCTCATATTAGTAACTTAGAGAACGCAGGATCGTTATAGTCCCCTTACCTCGTACTCGTAGGAGCTGCCCTGAACACACCATAGAACACCAGTCTGGATGAGAGCAGAGTTGGAGTATCCGTCGATACCCACCCAAGCAGCACCACAGTATTCGGAGTTCGAGCTACCGCCAGAGGGGGCAGAGGGCTTGGGGACCGTGAAGGTACCGCTGACCTCGGTAACACCCGAGGTCACGATGGCGGCACCGGACCAGTTGCTGGATTCAACGGTGGTGGCGGTGACGTTGCCGAAGCCACCATCCTTGGAAGCCTTGAAGCGGTTTGACTGGCGGGCAGCGCGTCTGGCCTGGAGCTCTATCTTGGCTCTCTCCATCAAAGGAGATGCCAGAGCCATACCGGCAAGCAAGGAGACAGTGATGAAGGACTTCATCTTGAACGGACAACAGAAGTGTACAAGAGTACTGAGAGAGGGGTGCTTGGATCTGGGAATAGACAGAAGAGGCTGGGACTCACTCTTGAGGCTGTTGAATACCAAGAGTTTTAGACACAAAGGGGGGGATGAGAGTATAGCTTTATACTCCCACAAGCCCTCGCCGGCATTGTTTCCATCATATTCCCATGACGATACTGAAGACGAGGTGGCAGCCGAATTAGGAATGTGAGATATACCTTACAGCTAACGTTGATTCCATGTCACATTTCTAAAGGTTGCCACGCTTCCATGTCCGTGGTGGGAACATGGCATCATCTCGTTAGCCATTCTGAAGCCTGTATCAAATAGGAAAGTGTGTGTTTTGAGCTTTGCACTTGACAGCACGCAAGGTGTGTCTCGTAAGGGCCGTCCGGCGCCTGTGGGACTTGACCTCTATGCAGAATAACCATGAAGCGCTATTAGGAATTGAACCTAGCTTGTCGTATGGATTGCCCACTTGTGGGAATCAGATGAGTCTGGGGCGAGATAAGCTGCGGTATAACTATATCTATGCCCGATCATACACGAATTGGGCACTCTCAAGTAGGTCCTAAGCAGCAAGGCTTGGATTGTTCTCGAGTTTCGATATTGCCTTATATTCTGAAATGCACGCTGCTTATCAACTTCTCTAGTCATCTGTCAGCACTGATGCAACGCTATGCTAGAGATCAGGTACGAAAGCCTTACACTTGGCTGCTCGTGTGGTCGTGTGCGTGTGAGACATTGGACCAATCGTCCAGTGGCATGATTCCGCGATTACGGCCTCCAGTTCCCAGCTGGTGATCCTAGCTTATCTGATTTAGAGGAAGGATCGGCAATGCAAGTGATGCATTGGCTTCAACAAGCGCGGGAGCCATCTCTGAACAGAGGGGCGAGCGAGAGTGGATGTTTCCGGGTTACGGGAGCAGGGCTAGATGTGGTGTATTCAGGTGCCATCAATTGACTGTCACCTGATTTCCACGCTTCCCGCGCCGCTATCCGTGGCGGAAACGATGTTCTCTTTGCGCCATGAACCCGACATTTGCAAGGCCAAAAGGTTGCTACGGTATAAAATCACGCGTGTTTCGAAGCCCTGCAAGCGGCCTTATGTCCGGATTGTTATTAAATGTGTTAGTTGAGGACGGATGCGGCGGATTAGACGGATAGAGAGAAAGTGTGGGGTTGAGGACCCGTGAGTGTATAGAACAGGCGCAAACAGCTGTGGTCAACTGAGCGTAACACCTCTTACCCCCGCCGATTCATAACGCATTAGATAATTATTAGTCTGGTCCGTCTTGTAGTAAATCGACTCGTCGGATGTTCTCTTTGACAATTCTAATTTGGCCGATAACGTTCCGCCCCGAGATAGCCCACAAATTAAGCTTGATAGCCTGCAGGCTTCCTCGGACTGATAACAACAAGTACCATGCTTGGTGTTGAAGAGACAAGGGCAGGAAGCCGTTTATTCTCAGTAGTCCCAAGCGAACCCCATAGTCGCCGGCGTTGCAGTGCTGCACGTCGACGCATTCGGTCCCAATGCCGCAATGCAACCCCATAATCAAGTTTCCCCCGACCCTCCCCCGACGACCTTCCATATCCAGTGCCTCATACACGTAACCCCTGGCGCGAGCTTGGCACGTGGTTGGACAAACGAAGCAGTTGAAATATCTCGCGACGAATGGCGACATGATTGTGTATGTTTGAGTGTCCGTCGATGCTCGAATATTCGC
Source organism: Lasiodiplodia mahajangana (assembly GCA_029590625.1). NCBI lineage: Eukaryota > Fungi > Ascomycota > Dothideomycetes > Botryosphaeriales > Botryosphaeriaceae > Lasiodiplodia > Lasiodiplodia mahajangana. Next base: position 2,491 of record JAPUUL010000798.1, read on the forward strand.
ATTTTTGCCGAGGGAAGCCTTCTGCTATCAGCTGCGCGTGGGAGCCTGGCAGCTTTATCTGTGGGACTTGAGTAATAGAAACCGGAATCAGGGCATGGGCACGCCTAAACTATAGAATCGTATTGAATCCGCAGTTGACGAGTATTCTTTGGTGGTTATTTACATCGTAGTCCTTGCTCAAGCCAAGACGGGCGCCGAGATGTTACAGTACAGCACCAAGCAATCGAAAGGACGGGCGCTAATACTATTCCTAGGTGCTGTCAACGTCAATCCCGGGGACGTGGATAGCTCGCTAGCGCACCAAATGCCGTCTCGGCCTTCCTTGGCATGCTCGTCGAACGCCATGCACCATACCCCGCGATATCAGACTTGGCGGTCTCAATCCAACTTCAACTTTACAACTCCAGCCGTGTTAGCATCAAAAATCCGCAATATGGTAGTTGAATTAGACTGGGCAAAAAATTGGCGCATTCTATTGACATAGATCTACGGATGATATCCTGCGCGATGACCGGATTGGTAAGTTTAGGCCAACGGGCTTTCTAGGACGAGGCTGAGCGATTATTTTGCAAGCGTTTCTCAACAAGCACATTCTGCAAATCGACCTAGTAGGTGTCTATAGGTCAAAAATACCTCATAGAAACACGTTGAGGTCATTTGAACACTCTAAATGGCATTCTCGGGCCGCTATGGTGTTAGACATGATATGCCTACTTCGATCAGTGGAGCTCGCGGTCATATAATTTTGATTGAGAATACCCGAAGTCGTCACGGCATACTTCGAACCCAAATAACGTTAATCGGGACAACAGGAGCACGCACACCATGCTTTCGTATGAGCCAATACGTCGTCAAATCTCCCAAGTATCGAACCGTCCGAAGCTTTTTATACTCGTATGTAGCCAAGCAACTTGGCGAGATCGCAGCTCCGACATGTTCAGCCCTATACTGGGATACCTTCTTTCCCGCCGAGCCAAGCCAAAGGCCCCTGCACACACCGAACGGCGACTGGGGAGCTAAGAGTGAGTTTACAAAGTGAGTTTCTACATCTTTGCATCTCAATTCCAATAAGTATAATCTTACTGCCTGTATTCTAGCTGTATAGTGAGTTACAGTTGCGATGAGAAAGTACTTGTAGCTAGGTAGTTGCCTTGTGGGTCGGACGCCACCGATCTTCAACGTCGCTTGGCTTGGCTTGGCTCAACTTGGCATAGTTGGAGGCATTGTGGCGATCTGAATATTTAAATAGCAACTGAGGAAATGCGAGTTTCTAATTGTGAATAAGAGCTTGCTTAATGCGAGAGCGGGAAGTAAACAGCCTATCGTAGCAATTAGTTAATTCTTAATCCCCATGAGGTTTTCGCCAACCACAACCGAAAACGAGCGCCAAAGCACTGCTCGCCTTAGCAACACCTTTCTATACAGGCTAAAGTGAAGGAAACTTGGTGACTCTCTAATTGAACATGCCGACAAGCTGCATGATCATCGCTGTCAAGCGGACCACATCTGAGTGCCGCTTCGGCGAGGGCCTTTGAAGCCGACCGTTGCCTATTTATAGAAAACCTTGGCCGTAATGTAGCTTCCCTTTGCATCGTCGAAGGGGTACGTGTGAATCAATACATCACCCTATACTCTGAAGACCCAAGTACCCTCACATAGCACATCCTGAGGGTTTGATACTATAGTGAAACGCAAGTAATTTTGCCACAAGACCCAGCCGCTACCGCCTCCTGACCTCGAGGGACTATCGCGCGTCTTCAGAAGAAGGCTATCATAGGACCTGGAGGGCTGAACAAAGAGTCTGGTTGTGTATATATAGTAAAACGGCTCGTGTGATCATCCACGTAGACCGTACTCTCGAGACCTGGCCTTGCCACATAGCACTTCTAGAGATTTGTAATTATAAGAAAAAACAGTAAAAAAGATCGTGTTATCCGTGGGGGATGAGAGATGAAGAGGAAGGGAAAAAAACTACGAAAAGCTAGAAGTGGAAATACACATCTTATATGAATAGAATCATCGCAATATTCCTGAGCTAATCGATATAACCCCCCAAGAGCAGATCACCCGCACTAACACAATATGTAGGGTAGTGGCTAGAAAGGAGGTTTCAGGAACCTTCGCGCAGCGACAGGAGTATATCGCCTACCTCATACTAAAGGATCCTGACAAATGTATTAAGAAAAATGAGTAGAGAAAGAGGCGTAGGAACCCCCCAGCCAGCTAGATGAGTGATTAAGGCACAACCGAGGATTTATATAAATGCAACGAAAGAAGTAAGATCCCCGAGTGAATCTAGTCTCCCTGGTAGGTAAGCCAGGTAGACTCTCGCATTGACACATCACCAACCCCGACCTCTATGGCGTTTGCGTACAGGGTTTTCTTTGCGCCGGTGAATTGTGCCTATTTCGAGCGGTTCTCCTTACTCCYTTTTTTGCCTTTTGCGGCCTGGTTTCTCCCTTTCAACATCAATCCGGTGCACGAGACGCATATGGCGCACCAAGTTATCTCGACGAGAGACTCCCTTGGTAGCAAACTCACAACCGTCTACTTCGCTGTAGAATTTCTTCGCTACTCGTGATCCGGCTGGGTTGCCTCTCTGGTGTTTGTCTAAATCCAGGTGACGATTGAAGTCCCGACTAGAACTTGTTTCGAAATGACAATCGCCGTGATGGCATCTGAATAGTTTTCGAGCCTTGGTGTTCGTTGTCCTAGGCCTAATACTAAGGCACTATAGTATGTTTCAGAATGACTAGGACTTTAAGTTTGAACTCACCTTAGTCCATTGTTCGTCCCCATTCTGGCTTGACCATGTCCGCAGCTTGCATCTGATCCATATTCACCACTTTCAGACGCATGGTCTCCTACCAAGTCATGCCTAAGCACGCTACTATCTACAAATTTAGAGATACGTTCAAATGGCGGTCCGTGCACCCATGGTTCCGACGCTGTGTTAGGTCTAGAGGCTAGAGGGAGTTGATTCTCGTATAGTTGACCAGAGGCAAGCATTTCGGTATGGTGGTTATAGCCTAGGCAGGTTGAATCTGCGAATCGCCTGCATTGTCCGGAGACATACTCGTTTCCATGCCGCTGAAATTCAGCGGAACTAGTTCTCGCATGAGTACTCCAGGCCTGGCAGGTTGGATTTGCCCCGAATAATGAGTAGCCTATATCTTATCGTTAGGATCTCTAATACCGTCTCTCATCTATTCAGAGCGAAACTCGGCTTTCCATACCATTGAAGCTAGGCCGGTGGTATTGTAGTAAGCTTGCTGGTCCATCATCGCCATGGCCGCAGGATTCCCAGCGAATGGAGTATGGGAATCAGAGACCAGGAAACTCTCTGAAACATTCGAAAGGACATTGAAATTTTCAGATAGCATCTGGCTCATAGCAATCTCAGGTGCGATCACCTTGTTTCTTATTAGCTTTCTAACACTGATTTAAATACAAATAAGTAACAGTGAACACTCACCAGGCTCTCGAGCCCATTGGTATTTTCATACCATTGGCTCGGAGCCTGGTTTGCCTCGACTGTGTGAATGATGCCTAACGGGAGAGGGTTATCCCGAAAGACATTGCCAGACGGCGGATTCGACACAGCGAAAGGACAAACCAGGCTGAAGATGACCACGAAGGCAAATATGAGTCAAGCTGGGGTTTGCCACGTTCAAAAGAAGTAGTACAACCCTGTCCCGCAACATCAGGATCGCTGGCTCTCCCAAACCAGCGCCCATCAGTTGCGGTGGACAGAGATGTACCACTTCTATGATGCGTATTGGCAGCCTCTAGCCTAAGCTCATAGTTGTTTCGTATAATGGCCATTAAAGGTAGCCTATGCTTGTCACGCCTCTGCGCGCATCTGCCGTACTGGTGCGTCTCCATAGTACAATAAATTGACAAAGATAGAAAAGAGGAGGCGTAATAAGTCAATCAGGTTCGTTGTATTAGTTCGTTGTATCTTGTCGTAGATTGTCGACACCAAGCTCTTCTCATAGAAAACAACAGATGGGACGTGATCCCACCTCTCCTAATGCTCGGACTGCTTCCGATGGGAGCAAAAAGCCACCATGGGAGAACGGAAGCGTATTGTCTCGAGCCTTTCCCTCTAAACTAATGCTTTATACTTCTATCTAAATCTCTCCTGGTCCCCGAATAGCTTCCTAGCCACATAGACACTCGATTACTATTGTTACGTCATAGGGGTTTCAGGTCAGGTTAGGTCAGGTGACCGTAGGTCACCTACACCACCCACCTACACCACCACCACTTCCACCACTTCTCTTCCTTCTGTAGTCACATTCTAGGTCCTATTTCAGATCCCATTATTCAGCGTTCCGCGCGTTCTGTGACCCCATTCGCGCCACTGCGCCCTGCGCAGTACCGCCCTTCAGTCTAGAGGGTCCTGATAACTATGGACTAGGGATATTCTCTTGATCTTATCGTTTGAACTCGAGAACGGCAATGTTGGCTTGTTTATACTTATAGAGGCTTCTTTCTTTCGGTACTACGCTAAGGTGCTCCACTGCCGACACAGGCAGCTCCTAGGGTGGGCCAATTGGGATGCGAGGACGGAAAAGCAATGTGGCAGGTTTTGGCCTGGAATGGCCTCAGATAACAGCACTCCGCAGCTAATAGAAATGGCCTCAGAGGACAGCCTGCAGCAAAAGAGATAACCTAAGATGATGGCTTGCTGCACCAGAAATTGGCCTCATGCAGGGCATACTATCTCAGCTACCAATGAGAACCAACTAACCACCATATAGTAGTACGTGTTGTAGTAGCAAATCAAATAACGCTTAAGCAGTAATAATTCCGCTATTGTAACTGCGAATCATTTTGGCTAGCATTTATAAGTATCAGGAGCCACTTAGTCTGGGATAGGTGATAGGCTCTTGCTGCACAAAGGTCCGTAAAACCTCCTCCTAGCTACCACCCCACCCATATACAGGAATGGCCTCTTTGTCCGGCTCTCTAAGTTTTGCGATAGTCTCTTCCCGAAACCTCACGATAGTCCCCCGAGGTGTGGTGGTGGCTTATGGCGGTTTGTTTTATATATATGTCATGACAAGTAACAATGAATAGCTCTTTAAGGAAATTTTTGAATGATTGTTAAACGTAATTAATCATTCCTTTTTTATACAAGAACATTATATTAATTGGTTATTTTTAATGCAGGGGGCTACTAGGATACCAATTATCTTCCTTTGACTACCAATAATAACCTTAGTCTAACATTTCGTGCCTAGGATCTATTGAAGACGAGCATAAATGGGCGGTTCAAGGATCCTTACACCCTTGTAGGACTAAATGTGTGAAGCACTACTTATAGTCATGGAATGGGGAAGTTTATCTTGCTCTCTAGTTCACTCGTTCCTACATAACCTCCATATTTGGCTTTAGCGAGGCACAGTTTGTTTACATCCACAAGGCGAGTAGGCGTGTCACGGAACTAAACCGAAGAAAGGGCTGCACGGCCCTACAGGGCCCTATATAGGCTAAACCGATCAAGGCCTAGATAAGTAGACAGAACTTCCCTCCTCGTGCAATAACAATAAGTCAACTTTGGTATCACCAAGTCTAGACTGTGACAAGGCGAGACTATAGGTCAATGGTGAGACGAGATGGAAGGAATGGTGGCAGGCAGTATAGAGGACTCCACTTTCAGATCTTTAAACCTCCTGTTTGAGAGGGATTGCGGAATAATAACGCGACCTCGTACTATGACGCTCCCGCATCGGTATGGTGTTGTCAAAGCTGGGACTTTGGCTATGTGCAGTTCCTTGTATATGGGACCGTGACAAGAGGCTGCTAAAATGTGCCTTTAGTATTTATCTACGGCATTCGAGACGCTCAAGGGAGAGCAATGCATTCTATCTCAACATCGACGTTCTTAGGAAGCGTCTTAACGGCAACGCAGCTGCGCGCAGGCTTGTGAAGTAGCCACTTCGCGTACTCCTCGTTCATCTCGGCAAAGGAGCTCATATCAGCCAAGAAGATGTTCACTTTGACGACCTTCTCAAGTCCAGAGCCAGCCTCTGTCAACACGGCTTTCAGGTTCTTAAAGACCTGGGCTGTCTGTTCGGTAATAGAGCCCTGGATTAGGTTGCCTTGAGAGTCCATGGGGATTGAGCCCGAGCAGTAAATGGCTGTGGGGGTCTTGATGGCATGAGACTATTTTCGATGTCATGTTAGATAAAATGAAAGGTTATTGTTGGGGGCATTGAAAATCATACGTAAGGTCCCGCGGCTATATAAATTGGTTAGTCGAGTGGTATTCGGTGGATGCGGCTAGAATTGGATACTCACGGGGAGCCGCGTCCTTGCTGAAAACCGGAGTCATGTCGGCCATGGTGCGAATTGGCGTGAAGGTCGCGATGGATGGGATTCGTGATGCAGGAAGGGGATTGAGGAGACGGTGGGTGGATCTGATCAGCCACGAAGAAGTAAATAGAGCTCTGCGAGGGATTGACATAGCACAGAGGCGATTTTAGGTGTTAATATGTAAAAATTGACGTAAGGTGAAGACGCTGTTGGACATTTTGGAGGGGATTATTGGCCGTTGTCGGACACTCAGGAACATGGAGCAGCTGGGTGGGGCTTGACCCAGTTTGATTTACCCAATCATGCATGCATTAGGTATGTTAAGGTTTATTGTACTTCGTATGTTCCAAGGTTGGCCTGTGTAGCTGTTGAGAGCGGGAAGCCTCGAGTGTGTGAGGACTTGTACAAAATAAATGAGCAACCGAATTCAATCGAGTATGAGGGTAACGCTACGGGAAATGCTCTGATTGAGTATCTCATTAGGGGTCCTGAGGTACCTGTAGCACACCCTGTATGTACATCCATGGGTTAGCTTTGCGTAGGTAGGTACTTACGAGGCTGCACAGTTGGCTAAATGCCTACTATAAACCCTTACTCGATCCGCTGAACTACCTAAAATGCATTGAAGGTTGCTTTCCCCCAATCATGAGCGGCATACCGTACAGTACTGCAGTCGAATTAATATTGAGAGGGTTGGAACCTTCAGCAGGACAAAGGGGCTTTCGCCAAGTGGCCAGATTCGGGTTAGTCTCAGTGTTACGTAGGGGGCTAGAATCTAGACTAGTTTCTTAGGTAATCAGGCCAGCTAACAGGCATGATTGATTCAACTTGGACACCTGTGACTTCCATGTGCATATTATATTATATACCTTACGATCTACATTAATTCCCCAAATCTTGGGCGAAGAGAACCAACCAGACCAATCCGCGACCACATTGAGGTCTCTGGATTGACTGTACACTTTCGTTTATCCCTTCTTGTAAGTATTATTCCGTATCTATGCTCTAGTCATGACGATGCAATGCTACAGCTAGGGCTACAGCTTGCGAGTGCACCAGTTGCTCTTGCAGATAAGTAAAGGAGACAAAACAAGTACAATGCAGCCTTGGGAAGCTTGATACCGGATTTCGAGAACTCCTTGAATCTTGGCGCAAATGTTGAATGCCCTTTTGTGAAGAAAACCATCAACTAACGGCTGCCTGCGGCATCTCTAGTTCTTTATCCCTTCTTCGTATCCTTCTTTACCACTTCTGACGACTTCCTCCGCCATGTCGACTCCGCAGGGGAGCCTGCGCCAGCGCAATGTCGCCGGTTCTTCAAAGAAGAAGGCCGGGGCTGCTGCTGTTGGTGGAGACACGGATAGCAATGGCGCCACCACAGCACTTGGGAAATCTGCTGGATCCGGATCCAACTCTGAGACGAGTTATCGAGTCGCCTTCAGCCTCATCACCGCCCTGGCCTTTATAACCCGTTTCTGGGGCATCAGCCACCCAAACGAAGTCGTGTTCGATGAAGTACATTTTGGCAAGGTGAGTTGAGCTATGTAGCTAGCTTGCCTCAAGCTGGTGGTCCTAGTGGTAGTCGGGAACGAATGGACGTTCAGCTAATCAATTCACCCAAACCTTCAGTTCGCGTCGTACTACCTCGAGCACACCTACTTCTTCGACGTCCACCCTCCCTTCGGAAAGCTTCTCTTCGCCCTGATGGGATGGCTTGTAGGCTATGATGGCCATTTCCACTTCGAGAACATCGGCGACTCGTACATTTCGAACAAGGTCCCCTACGTCGCTTTTCGCGCTATGCCCGCCCTCCTCGGGTCTCTGACCGTCTCCGTCGTCTTTCTGATCATGTGGGAGTCCGCCTACAGTCTCCCGGCCTGTATCGTTGCCGCTGGACTCGTCCTTCTGGACAATGCCCACATCGGCCAGACTCGGCTTATACTGCTTGATGCTACATTGGTATTGGCCATGGCATGTAGTCTGCTATGCTACATCAAGTTCTATAAGCTGAGACACGAAGCGTTTAGCCGTAAGTGGTGGAAGTGGTTGATTCTCACAGGGTTTGCTCTGTCCTGTGACATTTCTACTAAATACGTTGGTCTGTTTGCTTTCGTCACAATTGGCTCCGCAGTGATTATTGATCTCTGGGAGCTCTTGGACGTCAAGCGGCCCGGGGGTGCATTGAATCTCCAGCAGTTCGGGTACCATTTTGCCGCTCGAGCTGTAGGCCTGATCATCCTACCTTTCCTATTCTATTTGTTCTGGTTCCAGGTCCATTTCGCCATTCTTACACGCTCTGGACCCGGCGATGACTTCATGACGCCCGAGTTCCAGGAGACCCTTTCGGATAATGTCTTAACTGCCAATGCTATGACCATTGACTACTATGATACCATCACCATTCGCCACAAGGAGACCAAGGCTTTCCTCCACAGCCACGAAGCCAAGTATCCTCTCAGATATGATGATGGCCGTGTCTCTAGTCAAGGCCAACAAGTTACCGGCTATCCCTACAACGACACCAACAACTACTGGCAAATACTGCCTGTCCAGGATGACCATGTACTAGGCCATCATGTCAAGAACCACGAGCTTGTTAGGCTTCGCCACATAGTAACAGACACCATTCTCCTATCGCATGACGTAGCATCTCCTTATTATCCCACCAACCAAGAATTTACTACCGTCTCTTTAGCTGATGCATATGGGAGTCGTGCAGCCGACACTCTTTTCGAAGTTCGGATAGAGGGTGGTAAACAGAACCAAGAATTCAAGAGTGTTTCAAGCCACTTCAAATTCATCCATAACCCAAGCAAGGTGGCTATGTGGACACACACGAAGCCATTGCCCGACTGGGGACACAAGCAACAGGAGATAAATGGGAACAAGCAGATTACACCTAGCTCTAATGTTTGGCTTGTTGAAGATGTTCCTTCGGTCCCCGAGGACTCACCTCGACGTATCAAGGAAGAGCGGAAAGTGAAGACGCTACCTTTCTTGCGGAAGTGGTTCGAGCTACAGCGCTCGATGTTCTGGCACAATAGCCAATTGACTAGCAGCCACCCATATGCCAGCCAGCCGTACCAATGGCCATTCCTACTCCGTGGCGTGAGCTTTTGGACCCAGAACGATACACGCCAACAGATTTATTTCCTCGGCAACCCACTTGGTTGGTGGATCGCTAGCAGTCTGATTGCCGTGTATGCTGGCATCATCGGCGCCGACCAGGTTTCTCTCCGTCGCGGCATTGACGCCTTGGACCATCGTAAGTATAATTCATCGTCTTCCTTGGCATGTTGATTTTAACGCAGATTACAGGCACTCGATCAAGACTTTACAACTCGACAGGATTCTTCTTCCTTGCCTGGGCCACACACTACTTCCCGTTCTATCTTATGGGGCGTCAACTCTTCCTGCACCATTATCTACCAGCCCATCTGGCGTCGTGCCTGATTGTAGGCGCACTACTAGAGTTTGTGTTCAATGCAGAACCCTCAGCCGAGGAGCCAAGCCACCAGGACGCTAAAACTGGCAAGAGGGTGGCCGGCCCTCAACGGCATATCACTGCCCGTGAGCGATTTGCTGGCCAAAGCATGGCAGCATCGTGGATCGCGTGCGGTGTGGTTCTTGCCATAGCCCTCGCTGGCTGGTACTTCTTCCTACCTCTAACCTACGGTTACCCTGGCTTGAGCGCGGAGGAGGTCCTCCGGCGTAAGTGGTTAGGATACGATCTTCACTTCGCCAAATAAGAAGTAAATATTCGACCATCTCGCTGCATGTTAGAATGAGAGTGTAGGTATGACTGCCTACGCCTAGTGTACGATTCGGGATATTTAAGGGGGGTTCAAAAAATGGATAGGCTGGTGGCATCTGAAATGGTGTAAAAGTCATTGCATGACAAATGTTTCATTTATTAGACAGTGATTAAACTCGTAACTTGAATGACCTTCGTCTACTCTTGTGCTTAAGACTGCTACCCATCCGGTGGGCCTGCACGACGTGGTAGCTGCGACGAGCTAAATCCAACGACAGGTATATGCCATAATCGTAACACATCTCAATTATTCGTCCCTTCAACCGTTGCTGGGGTATAATAAAAGCATACTAACGCCGAGCGCACTTGGATACCGACCGCATGTCTATACAACAAAACTTATCTTCTAGTAACCTCTCTGACCAAGTCCTGTGCGGCGATCTTGCCAGCTAACCAGTTCAGATCAACACTTGTCGCCGCGCGCTGGATCGTCGAAGTCCACCAGAGACCATTGGCCCACGGCAATTCGAAAGGCGGATAGCGCTGCAGCGGAGAGAAGAGGGGGTACGCGTTCTCGATCTGTCAGGCCGGCGGTTAGTCTTGACTCTTATCTCATCACCTGTCCCATCGTCCCCCGCTAAATAGCAAGTAGGTATACGCACCCTTGTTTCATAACTCCACGTGATCGTGGCGCGACTCGGCAGTTCCCCGAGGACGGGCTGCTGCGAGAGGACGCGGTATAGATACTCGGTGTTCGCGTCGAGGTTGTCATAGGTGATAATCTCGCGCACGAGCGCTAGTTCGCGCATACCGGCTGCTTCCGACGCGTCGAGGAATAAGGCTTGGTTTTCGTTGTCGCGGCTCCATGGGGAGAGTTTTGCGTCCGAGGTGAAGAATGTGACGTGCACAGGGGCGCAGGGGCCTTCCTGTTGGGAAGCGGCGTCGGTGGCATTTGAGTCGAAATCGTAGGATGTCATTAAGGAGAGGATCTGCTGCTCGCTGTTTTCGAGCTGCACGCTGAAATCTAATGCTGCCATGATGACCTTGTCAAATACTTCGATGGAGGGGTTGCTTTTGCCGCCGTCGTCCTCCGTACTCTCGTATCGGACGAGCCAGGCGGGCCGCTCCTCGTTTATAATCGTATGTCTAATCGCATTCACGCGTGTAGACGTGCGCACGTTGACATCGATCTCGTGGGCGATGCGCTGTAGTCGATCAACCAGGTCTCCGCCCGCGTATGTATTCGCAGACTCCTCCCACGCAGCAGCCATCATGGCCGTG
>JAPUUL010000799.1:0-13828 GCA_029590625.1 Lasiodiplodia mahajangana
TTGAGAGAATATAAAATGGGTGGGTATATGGACGGAGGAGAAAGGAAGAAAACAGATGCGAAGTCGATTGAGTAGACCAGGCAATGGAGTACGGTAGGTTTGTCGCAAAAGATTGGTGATTTCGGGTAGTAGTAGGTGCGTATAAGTTGTCTGCGTTGCAGCGCCTAGTTGGGGTTCGAAGATGATAATTGAAGCTTGCCCGCGATTAAAAAAATGTTTCCTTGGTATCTATCGGGATCTACTTCTGCACACTACACTAGAATAGACTAACAAGCCTATGAAATCGTCACCTGTCATTTTTGTGGCCCGTGCTCTATGCCCCTCCCCATGCTGTCCAAGAGTCAAGGTGATGTACACTGGTACAAATATATGCTAGGCACTGTAGGTATTCACAAAGGTACCCAGCAATATAACAGGTACCTACAGCACCCCATATTTTATCCTTACACAGTCCATACATGCCACCAAAATGGTGTCTGGTGTCTTGGCACTTACAAGAAAACATTCTTCATACTTAGTGTAAGTGCCTGCCTAAGTCTACAGCCAACAAGAGGTAGCCTCCAAGCAGTTGATGCATTAGAGGAACACAAGACGATACTCTAACTCTATTACCCGGNTTTTTTTTCACGTTTATAACATCTACCTTTGGGTTCTTGCTTATGGTCTAGAAATGTTATTGCTAGAAGGCTTCTCATCCGAGTTTAGTCCCCCGCAATCTCGAGGTAGTCAATCTCAGACAGTGATACGAACCAGCCAAATACTAGAATAAGCCTCACAATGAGTTTAGACGAGCTTCCTGAAATTGGGGGCACCTCCTTTAACCAAAAGGCTGCAGTGTCTTGGCTTGAACAGCAACCTGAAGACCGACAGTCGCTGTAAGTTTGGATATCTCTGCGCATTACGTCTTGCCACCGCGCTCACAAACACATCAGGCTAGCTGACCATGTTTTTGAAAAACTGCTATTCAATGCTTCACAACCAAGGCAATCTTCAGGCAGCGCCTGCAGCAAATTGTGTGGGTTTGTCGAAATGTGCTCAAAGTCTGCTTCGCCTGTGCTCAAGCACTTTGCATTCGCTCATACGACTAGCATGAAAATGTTCAACTACTTCATTGAGTGGAACGAGCAAGATGCCCACAGATCCATGCGCCTTGTCCTCGATCATATCGTCTCTTCAATCATGTGGAATCCTGATGCAGACGTTAGCAAATCGATTAAGAATGCTATTTTAGACGACACAATCTCAGTTATCACACTACAAGCTTCTAGGCCGTCCACAAAATCCTCCATGATTGCCATCGACCATTTCTTACAGAAGAAGGTCGTGTATTTGAGTGAGGTTTTACTCGTCTATCAACACCTTCGTGAAGAGACTCGTGGACTTGAGGCTTTGTGGGATTCTTTCATCTCTCAGGTCTTCGCGTGGATGGAGTTACAACACGTGTGGACTGTAGCTGGTAAGCTTCTAGTCACTATTTTAACGCAGCCATGGTATCGAGACGATAAGTCTTCTAAGCATCATCCGAACACCTGGCACAAGTTCATTTTGAGCGGTTTAAAGACCAACATCGAGCTTCTTGAGCCTATCAAAGTTTATGTCTTCATCCCCCTCTTCAGGACTGATCCAACTTCCACTCTCGTATATCTCAATGAGTTGACCTCACTCCAGAAGCTCACAACCAATGAGAGCGGAGGCTGGGATTTAAATGCCATGCTCTGGGTCGCCCTTCTCGAGGCGGGAAAGAAGACTGGAGTGGTCGGCGAATCAAATCACGGTAAGTTAAGGATGGTAGTAGTATATAAACTACATGCTAACAGTTTGAACAGCTTCAAAGCATAGCGCGGGTGTAGCCGCCCACATCCAAACGCAGGTCCTAGATACTTTGCTTTGCCACGCGTCTCACGAAGCACGCGCATCTGGGATGTCCATCCTTGTTGCATCACCATCGACCACAAAACCATATGCTCTGGAGACGCTAGGGCTCCTACGGAAACATACGCCTTCTTTCCATGAAGATGTCGACCCAAAAATCAGATATGACGTGCTAGGTCACTCAAGGAATATGATCCGACGCCTTCATAACTCTACCCTACGTAAAGAATCTGTTCGCGCGTCACAAAGGTCACAGACCAAGACGTTACCTTCCGATCATACAGATTTGGCTCCGTCGAGTGATAAAAGAAGCCAGACTGAAGGGCAACCGGGCACTAAAGAGAATTTAGTTGAATCGCCGACCGGGATTCTACATGAGCATGAAGAGTTCATCAAGTGGTACACGAGCTTTCTCAAGCAAGAGCTTATGCCTACAGCATCATATCAACGCCATATAACATCTCTCAGAGCTATGAGCTATTTTCTCAAATCTAGTTTAATTCAAGGCGACGCGGCTTCTATCAATTGCTGGCCAGCAAATCTTCTAATTGACGATATTTGGTTTCGATCTGTCCTTGACCTCCTTATGGATCCCTATGATGATGTGAGGGAGACCGCTGCATCGCTAATTATGCTTCTTCAAGTAAGAGGCTCGATGAGTGGACCACCTGCGCGGGTTAATGGCCTACTCTCTACTCCCTTCGCAGAGCTACAGACATTCTGTCAAAAGGCGAATGATCTTGCTCTGAAGACTGCTCGCGCTGATCACTGTGATGGTGCTGCAAGATCCCAGGAGCTCTTGTTTCGCTGGAGCTCTAATTTTGAGGAAGCAACGGAAGTGCTAAATAGCATATTCTCAAATCTTGAGGGGAAGCTCTGCGCAGCGGAAAGAGATCTAGCAGCAGCAGTACTCCAAGCACCAGTGCACGGTGATTTTGCATCCCTCGGGTATATCAAGACAGCTCTTCCGAAACGCTGGACACGATGCTGAATCTAGTCATAGGTATATCTGGAGATCAATTACTGGCATTCAGCTTGATCAACGTTATCTTATAATTCTCGATCGGTTCCAGGACCGCGCAATTTCGTTTTGCCAACGAATCTGGCAGGCAGTCCAACACATCCTATGCGACGACTCTCCTGAAGGGCATCTACCAGAAGAACTGCAACAAATAGAGGGACTTGACACGAAGGATCTCTTGAGCTATAGTTTCAGGGCCATACACGAGTCAAGGTGAGAAATGGTGTAAACTTGAGACTGCTTTTTGCTAACATGCTGTAGTAATCTATTACGTACTATCGCGCAAAATGCGCGCTATGACAGGAAACAAGGGTTCCTTGCTCCCTCTCGGCAAAACTTCGAAGATATTGGAAATCTAACATTCGATGAGTTATCCAATTTACGGCATAGAGGAGCGTTTTCCACCGTCTCCCAGACCTTCACAGCTTGTTGTCAGCTCGTACAGTGTATACCAGCCCATCAAAGAGACGTCGACTTGTTGCAAAAGTGGTACGAGGCAAGTTTATCAAACTCCCAGGACTAGATATCATTTGGCACTAACTCATGTAGGGAGCACTGAACTGTATATATACTCAAGGCTCGACAACTCGGAGATCGGCGGGTATACCTGCCATCATCGTGGGCATACTAGCATCCAAAGCAGATAGCCCATCTTTCCGAGACGTTATTATTAAACTACAAGAAATAGGACGACAGCCAGCTTTTGTGTCTGATACAGACGGGTCCAATCTCGCGCAAGTGCATGCCCTTAATTGTCTGAAAGACGTTTTTAAAACATCCTTTTTAAGTCACCGGGCGGAACCATACCTGACAGACTGCTTACAATTGGCCGCACAGAGCCTCCAGTCGGAAGTGTAAGCTACTCATACCCACATCACGACCAAACAAGTCTAACTAGGCTAGGTGGGCAATCCGCAACTGTGGGCTTCTGCTTTTGCGAAGTCTAATAGATAATCTTTTTGGTACAAACGAGACTAAATCGGCGATGGAAGCCGGATGGGACGGTCGTACCGTTAGGATCGCATACCATAAATTTGAGGCTCTCCCTTCGCTTCTCGTCAATCTCCTGGAGCTTGGCAAAAAGTCATCTGGCATAACAATAGGCACACAGACGGCCGAAGCGGTATTCCCGGCACTTGACATCATCCGTCGTGCTGGGCCCCCAGAGGGGCACCTTGAGAAGCTGTATGATATCATTTCCTGGTATTTGGGCAGCCGTATATGGCACGTGAGAGAGATCGCGGCTAGGACCTTATGCTCATTACTTCTAATACCTACTTGGCTTCAATCTATTAAGCTACTTCTTGCTAGCCCAGACCAAAGTTCTAATAGGTTACACGGCGCACTTCTTACAATCAGGTTCCTTCTCGAGCGGCTTCTTCAAGTCATGCCCGAACAATTTTCTGGTAAGCTCTAACAAGCCGAGTCATCACCGCATTTGGTCTAACAAGCTGACTTAATACAGAGGAAAATATTGATGTCGTCTACGAACTCTTAAGCGATCTAGCGGCCTCGAGCAGCTGTTTGCACGAGTGTACAGAAGCTCAGGCCGTATATATGGATATTCTCAACTTTATGGCCAAAACTCTGCGAACACAGCCAAATTGGGTCCTCCAAGAGCATGGGATAATCAGAGTACAGCAAGAACGAGGCCAGAAGCCGCTCGCGCTTTTGAACATCAGGATAGGTGAAAGGTCTGTGCAGCAGGCTTCGTGGGAAACGGATGAGGAAGCAAGCGATATACTAGACCAGGAGCTGGAGACTTCTCTGGCGACTGACATCAATGTTACATGTGGAATACTCGAGGCCATCTCACGCGGTAGCCTGCCTCAGACAAGAGTGGCCCGGTCACGTCTTGCTAGTACATACGTAAGCATATGCTTAGCCACCAAAGCTCCGGAACCACGGGCAGCGGCTCTGGAAGGTCTTGCATCGCTTTTAGACGTAGTCTTAAGTTCTACGTCTGAAGATATTACGTTAGGCATTGTTCCGTCTGAGAAGAAAATGCTTACTCTATGGTTAGACCTGGAACAGAAACCTGTCAACTCAAGCCTTTCAGATGCTATCATACGTGTCAGCGGGCCCCTCGTAGCAATATCTCTCATTCGAGCGCGGGGACAAATTGATGAGGACCTTGCGCAGCGGTTGAGAAGCTGGGGTACAATGATGAGCGATGCTGGGATAGCAGACCGAGTGAGTAGAATCAAGCTCTATTTAATGGAGGGTAAATATAAGCTAACTATGAGGTAGACTTTCGACACTCGTATAGCCGCCATTGAAGCTATCGGTTCTCTCGCTGCTACTACCCGGTTTCCTAGTGCTAATTCTGATGGTAACCCCTCGAAAATTCACCAGTCTCACTTACCTTGGCTTCTCGCACTCTACGATGCGCTCACAGACGATGACGTAGAAGTCCGAGAAGCCGCTGCTGGAGCTGCCAAATCGATTCTAGGTTTGGAGTTAGTGCCGGCAGAAGCAGGCTCCCGACTTTTATGCTGGCTCGCCGGGCACTTTGGGCACGAGTCCGACTTCCTAACACATGTCGGCGGGCGTATGGTCGGACATAACTTCGGTTCTACTTGTTTTGTCGCCACACACCCCGCTGGGGAAGATGTACCTGAGGTGAATGGGCTAGACTGGGTTCCAGCGGAATCCCAACTCGCAGAGGCTATGCGCTTCGACGACTCGCTATTTGTTGTCGAAGAACATAATCAGTATATCGACGAGGTGCGAGAGGCGAAGAGGTGGGCCGACGTGTTCCTATCCTCGGTCTCGTCCACGGAAAAGCGTGTTCACAATAGCGTAACCAGAGCCCTTGCGGAATGGACGCTCGCAGGTCTGCGCACGCTTGCTAGAATCGCCGAGACTGAGTCGGCCGCAGACGGCGATGGTCCTCTGGGATGGACGTCAAAACCTGAAGTTTTCGCGATCTGTGCGCGTGTTCTGATTTGTGCCTCTACGCTTGCGAAATTGAAAGATGATCACAATGACAAANGGGGGGGAAGGGGAAAATATAGACGAATTAGGAGGCTGTAAGGATGTATCGGCGGAATTGGACCGGTTCTGGCAGTTGGGTCACGATGGTCGGACAAGAGTCCATGGGCTACTGCTAGGGATGTGTGGACTCAAAGAGTAAACCGGCTATAGTAGCTTTGAATCCTAAGCAGTCATTGCTTCCTAAGATGTTTACGCCTCTGATCTCCGATACGTCTTGCATCAGTAAGTACTTAAGTGCTTCGTTAATATGTGATGCGGGGCTGTAGTGGGGTTTCCGGTCTCCATACATACCTAGGTACTTCGTAGCTAGCTTTCCCCACAGGAGCGTGTGGGCAGGGGCACAATAGTCCCTGAAACCCAGGAACCCGGCGCGGCTAGGTATAAGCTGTGACGCCGCGAGAGATTCCGATCTACCTAACCTTGCCCTCAAGGGTCCCAAAGTTCTCACCACCGTCGCTCGTTTGATAATTCTCGAAGAATGAGGCACAGCCGCCCTGGTCACGATTTCTTTCTAGTATAAAACCGTTAAAATTATTAATATCTAAATTTCAGCATTGGACATGCACCGTCAAAATGCCTCCCTTTTTACGAAGTTCTTGCTTGTCGCAGCCAATTTGTTCTTACCTGTTGCCATCGTGATATTCGCGACAGGCTTCTTTCCCTATAAACCCTTCTTGCCTGGTCTCGCACACCATGAGGAGCTGAGTGTTTATGGATCGCCTCCAGATGCGCCGTTTGACAAGCTCGTATTCATGGTTGTTGATGCCCTGCGCAGGTAGACTGCCCATACCTTGGCGCGCCGATGCCTTGTCGTTTGTGGATGATCCTAGGCTGACCTGTGATGTGTTTTCTATAGTGATTTTGTCTACCTTGAAGACTCCGGCTTCGAATATACTCGAAGGTGAGCCAATCTCTCGCCTACGACGATCATAGTAGAATTCAATTCTAATTTCTATTTAGCTTAATTAACGATGGCGTCGCCATCCCCTTCACGGCTCACGCGACGTCCCCGACCATTACCATGCCACGAATTAAGGCCATGACAACTGGCACGACACCCTCGTTTCTCGATGCCATCTTAAGCTTTGATGAAGCCGATACTTCTTCGACCCTAGCGTCACAGGATACGTGGCTCGCCCAGATGAGAGCTAAGAATACCGGGAAACTGGTTATGTATGGTGACGACACTTGGTTGAAACTCTTCCCTGGCACTTTCGACCGAGCGGATGGGACTACGAGCTTCTTCGTCTCCGACTTTACCGAAGTCGACAACAACGTAACGAGGCACATCGCTGATGAATTGAGGAATGACGATTGGAACACCATGGTCCTCCATTACCTTGGGCTTGACCATATTGGCCACAAGACGGGTCCACGAGGCCCCAATATGATCCCAAAACAGCAAGAGATGGATGCCATCGTTCGTGAGATACACGAAGCTATGGGTTCTCATGAGCACTTGCAGTCTACTCTCCTCGTCCTATGCGGAGATCACGGTATGAATGATGCAGGCAACCACGGAGCTTCTTCTCCTGGAGAGACTTCGGCTGCTTTAGTATTTATGTCCCCAAAACTGAAGGGCATCTCCAGAGGTATCGAGGCTCCGGCCAAATTTGCTGAGGATTTCCAATATTATTCCACTGTTGAGCAATCCGATTTAGCGCCGACGCTTGCCGCGCTTCTCGGTTTTCCAATTCCTAAAAATAGCCTGGGGTCTTTCATCCCGGACTTCCTACCCCTCTGGCCCGAGCGTAAGTAGACTAGAAAATCGCAGGTTTCCACTGGCTAACTCAGTTTACCAGCCCTCGATAACTTACAGATTCTTGTACGCAATGCTAGACAGATTCTCGCTATTGTTACTGCTACGCTAGGCGGCTCATCCTCCGACAGTATAGTGAGCGAGCAGGACTGTCGTCACGCAAATTCCCCATCTGCAGAGTTAATTTGCGAATGGCGTGAAATCAGCAAAGCGAACAAAGCAGCCTTGGAAAATAGTGCTCGTTATCAAGATTCAGTTTCGGATATATCAAGAGTCAGTCCCCATTGCCCTCGTCTTAGCCACATCATTGAGTTTTCACTTACGCATTTGCAAAATAGTGGCTTTCTAAGGCTCAAAAGCTGATGAGCGGCATGGCTAGCAATTATGACGTAGATAGATTGATCTATGGTGGAATCGTGACAGCCGCCGCCGTATCTACGGCTGGAATGGCTACAATCATGTCGACCAAATTGACTATCCGCAATTTTGTACCATTTTCCCTAATCACTGTACTTTATGGCGTGATGATGTTTGCCAGCAGCTACGTCGAGGAAGAGCAGCATTTCTGGTATTGGTCTACGACCGCATGGTTGT
This sequence comes from Lasiodiplodia mahajangana, assembly GCA_029590625.1. Classification (NCBI taxonomy): domain Eukaryota; kingdom Fungi; phylum Ascomycota; class Dothideomycetes; order Botryosphaeriales; family Botryosphaeriaceae; genus Lasiodiplodia; species Lasiodiplodia mahajangana. The sequence continues at coordinate 8,244 of JAPUUL010000799.1, forward strand.
TCTATCTTATTGTCAAAAGGTAATACGTCATAAACTGGTATAAAGCATTAGTCGCTGACGTTGTAACAGAGCACGAAAATCAGCCCGAGAATTCTGCACGATGGCGCTCCTTGCGCTTGGGATGATGAGGCTGATGCGGGGTTGGAATCAAACCGGCCAGAAGTTTGCTGGCGAGCCTGATATTGTTACCACGTTTCTTGTACCCAACCCAGCGCTCCTTTGGGCTCTTGTGTGGTCGACATATTTCATGGTTGGCCGGGAACTGCTAAACAAGTTGACCGGGATCCCGACCGTGATATCCGGTTCGGTTGTTGCTGGAGTTGTAACATCAGCTGTGGCCTTCAAGCTTACATTTACGCAGCACGATGCTCCCGAACTAGTCATCGGGGTTGCAAAGTTATTTGCTAACTTCTTTGATGGGCCGTCTCTTGTGACACAAGCTCGTGCTGTGTTTATGGGTATTGGGCTTGCCGCCATCTATCCGGTATACTTGGTATTTTTCCGGCCGACCAAGTCATCCAAGATTCAGGGTAAATATCTACCACCCGTCCGAAGTCCTTCGTTACTAACATGGTGATAGCCCTGCACGCGCTCCACCACTTGTACACGCTTTTCGCGCTGAACCAATCCCGGGCGACTAACATTCCGCTGTTTCTATTATTTCATGGCATCAACATCTTCTTAACTTGGCTCAACCTTGATCCTGCTGAGGTGACTGTTTCATCACTACTCCTGCAGTTCACCTCGTTCTTCGCGATGGGAGGCTCTAATGCTTTCACCGGCATCGATTTGTCAAGCGCCTATAATGGCATTAGTGGCTTCAATGTCATCGCGGTGGGTGCGCTGACTTTTATTAGCAACTGGGCTGGTCCCGTATGGTGGACATCGGCGTCGAACTTGATGCTGCTCTCAATCGAGGAGAAATCTTGTGAAAGTACTACGAGCGATGGTCGCCGCAAGAGCGGTGAGGGTTATGGGGATAGCTTCACACGACACGCGTCCCTTTTGACATTATATATGACGGCTAGCTTAGGGTCTGTGATGGCGGCTTGCACGGCACTGCGGACGCACTTATTTATCTGGACGGTTTTCTCCCCGAAATATCTTTATAGCATAGCCTGGAGTTTGGGACAGCATCTTGTCATCAATATTGGGTTTGGCGGTCTGCTGTTTTGGTTGGGACAAAGATAATATAAGACAAGACTCATAGATGTATGCGCAAGCATAATTAATAATGCCTATTCAAATTTGTTTAGGCGGTCTATGGGCTATCTGGGTTAATTTAACATTACCACTATTGAAGCCAGCGGAGAAGAGGGTGTATACATCAAGTAGAATGATAGACAAGCAATAAGCGAGCAGAAATAACCGAGGTATGTGGGTACACTATATTGAGGCAATCGGAAAAGATGAGACACGACAGGCACAGAACAAGTGGGAGCGTTGCCGATGTCTCGTTCCTAAATGTGGCGGGCGGTGGTAAACCAAAATAAACTGCTACGCGACACGTTCGCACAAACAGGTAGATCGCGTTTTGGTGGCAAGCTTGAATGCGAGGCTTGCAGTATCGGATAAAGCCTTTTAGCTTCCTAACCCTCCCTTTTCTTTATTGATTTGGTATCCCGCGACCCGAGAGTAAGTACTGGAGGCTTCAAACAAGTCCTACCATCTTGTCTCAGCCACTACAGATAACTCATTTTGAGCTACTGTAAGTATCCGTGATTTGAAGCACGGACTTCAGCCTCGTAACTAGCCTTAGTATATCCACCTAAATCCAGGTACCCGCATGACTAAGACAGAGAAGTGCCTATGACGACATTTTCATCGTGATAGATTAATTTGTGCCAGAATGTAAAATTTGGTCGGTTAGCTTGAAATAGCGTTGTGCGGAAGAAATCCTCCATGATACCTAAGTCTTAGACATTTTGTCTATCGCTAAATATTTACAGTTATGGGGAGACAATCGGTTCATAGGTGTGGCTTTTATCTATGGTACATAGGTATGTAGTGTAACATGACATGATGATTTAAACACGCGTTTTTGAACGCGATTTCCGCGGAACCGGACTCCTCTGTGGTCCGTTTCCGCCAACCGGCCCACAAAAAAACACTAGATAGGAAATTTCTATAGACAATTAATCATGGCATGCCTTTCGGCAATCTCTTACTCCCAACTTATTTACGATCCTAGCAGAGCGACCGTATTACTTACGAAAACGAAAACGACTGGTATTGATCAGTCACCTTGTGTGTTTCTGTCACATAGCAGTTTAATGCAGTAATACCTACGTACCAGAGCGGAACTTAGGTGGCGTAGAGAAGTAAGGCCATGAGTTTGTACACTTACACTGCAGCGATGACAGGTTCGGCTAGCGAAAAGCTTAATGACTTGCAGTTCGAACTCGGATCCCCCCTTCGACCCAATTGAAAAGGGAGGCTTATCCCAAAGCAGAGATGAAATGACACGGGTCACGATCGCACAGGACCCCGGCACATGGTCGTATCCACGCTAACTGATTCGCTGCCCTACGTCGTTGGGGCACTACTAATAAGAAACCTCCTAGTGCCCTTAGTTTGGGGTGTTATAGAGGTGCATGGGCAAATCAGTCGACAACATTTGATTTCGCTTGACCTGCATTCTCTCAGTGTCACTCGGGTCAGGCTGACTCTCTGACCGGGCTCTGACCAGGGGTAGGTACCTACAGCCTACAGGCTAACACCCGTCCCCCATCTCCGATAATAATTAAATTTTTGGCGAATCTGTCAACAACATAGCCCAAGTCTAGCCCTTTGTCAACAAATCCTTCCCTTTCATATTATTTCATTTTCTTTTATTCTGTCTTACCTTTCTATCTGATTTTCCCGTGTTGCATCAACTATTCCACGAGTTTCCCTTCTACTATGCCAACCGTGCCCCGAACCTGACGATAGCTACCTTTTAGTTCTGCTGGTTCGAAGAAGTCCCACAGTACTTACCAACCTAAAGCATCCCATCGAGTATCGCCCTACCCGGTATCCCTGTCATAATCTTCCTGCTCCCGCGCACGCGCGCGACTTCGAATCTGTGTCTCGTTGCGCATCGCAAACCCACGGTCGCACACGTATGGACATGTCCACTCCTGAGCAATGTGGCGGCGCACATATTTGCTCTTGGTGCTGATCCGATTATGGTTTGCCCTGTCGTCGAGTTATCTGCATCCCGATGAAAACTTCCAAGGTCCAGAGGTTATTGCTGGTATGTGCACAACCCCCCTAAAGCTCTTTACCGTCTCAGCTCTACGTCGCAGTTGGAGATGTTGCGTCGCCTTTGCACTCCGTAACATATATGGAACTCGACTGACACAGCTTTGCGCGCAATTTGTACAGGCGAGATCTTTAAGTACCCAGTCCGACTGACTTGGGAATTCACGAGCGACCACCCCATCCGAAGCGTCTTCCCGCTATGGCCGGTCTACGGGCTTCCTATGCTTCTCCTGCGATGGCTCTGGATCGGCAATGGAAACGACGGCGAGATTCCTCCGATCGCCGTCTTTTGGACCCTGCGCGTGTTGATGTTCATCATTAGCTTTGTGCTGGAGGACTGGGCAATACACGAACTCGTACCGTCGCGGCGACATCGCCAGGTCGCTGTCTTATTGGTCGCCTCGTCCTATGTTACTTGGACTTTCCAAACACACACTTTCTCCAACTCAATTGAGACCCTTGTGGTCCTATGGAGCTTGGTTCTAATTGAGCGCATCCTGGAGACGTCTGTGAGTACTCTGTTTATGGATCCTAACCATCTATCTGTTGACTGATACTGATACCTTCTCCCAGCAATCTACCTCCATAATGGCATCGACAATACTCGGTATCGTCGCCGTCTTCGGCTTCTTCAACAGAATTACATTCCCTGCCTTTTTACTCATTCCTGGACTTCATTTGATACCCCATTTTATTAATAAGTAATAAACGACAGCCCTTACCTCTTGACAATACAAATTTCTAATCATGCGAACCTGATTCTAGACCTTTATCACTTGTCATTATGACATGTTCGGCGTTATTTACAATTCTAATTGCCGTCGCACTCGATACCTCATTCTACACCCCGTACTCGATATCTTGGTCGGATCTCTATCGCAACCCTGTGATTACACCATGGAACAATTTACAATACAATATTTCGCCCTCGAATTTGGCACAGCATGGCATACACCCTTGGTACCAGCACTTGCTTGCCAATCTGCCTCTCTTAATTGGGCCAGCTATTGCCCTTCTTTTTACGCAGCTACAGGTGTCATTGAGGTTTTATTCCGCTATATCCGGAGTATTGGTACTCTCCATTTTTCAGCATCAGGAGGCTCGGTTTCTCCTCCCGACCATACCACTATTGCTATCATCAGTACAGCTACCGAAAAAGGTTACATATTTAAGGACGTGGATAGGCGCTTGGGTCGCTTTCAATGCGGTACTAGGGCTTCTGATGGGAGTGTATCATCAAGGCGGCATAGTGCCCGCCCAAGTCTTCTTGAGCAAACAGCCAGACGCGACACATGCAGTTTGGTGGAACACATATATGCCTCCAATATGGTTATTGAATGGCAAGAATGAAGTTCTTCGGACCCAGGATGTGGGGGGTATGGCGGGCGAACAGCTGCTGGAGGAGCTACAGCGAATAGCGACTTGCGACACCCCAGCCGATCGACGCAATCGCGAATACCTCAAAGAGAAGAGCGGCACATATCTAATCGCGCCGTACTCAACCAAATGGATAGATCCTTACCTGGAGAATAAGGGATTAGATGGTTTGCGGTTTAGGGAGGTTTGGCGGTATAAGAAACACCTAAACCTGGATGATCTGGATTGGGCGGAGGACGGAGTTTGGAATACCCTAAAAAGAGTCATAGGAAGACGAGGGCTGGTAGCCTGGAGGGTTACCAAAAGCTGTGGCCGGTCTTGATTATAAAAAAAAATTAATAAAACACAAAAATTTCGATCCGAATACCATATATGGGCATAGCTACCTAATGAATGCGTGAGAGCTCTTCGACATCTTCAAGTCAGATACCTGGAGCTTTGCTTGCTGCGAGCACTTAAACAGACTAGCCTATATGCCCCACATTTTCTATGTGAGACTTTCCCTATCGATGTCATCTAGTCAGACTTGATTGGACGGTGCTTAGATTTACTATCCTTGCCGCTTTCCCAGTGAAGGAAAATGTATGGACCGACCTGACGTCTTTCGATTGAAGCTCTCTTTTTGACCTAAACCCGGCAAACCGAGCAGAAGAGGCCAATCCTGCAATAGCGTGCAGCGTATTGCTCGTCATATCTCCTGTCCGCGTTCAACCTATCTCTACCGACCGAAGAGGACGAGGTACGGGCAATCAAGATGGGCGGGCTCAATCTCGAAGTCTTCAAGGTGAGTTTAATCGACGCTGTTATTTTCCTGAGCGCATTGCCCTTCTCCTCCCCCTCTACCACTACCTCAGTCCCCTAGCGAGCGGTACTTGCTGACCTCCTTCCCCCCGGGGGGGAAATAGTTCGGCATGTACGTCATGTTCCCGATCGGGATCATGTTCTACTTCGGCACGAACCTCGAT